>JAUUDW010070972.1:0-16228 GCA_032361385.1 Panulirus guttatus
TGGTTTCAGTGCATTACACATGACAGCTAGAGACTGAGTGTGAGCGAATGTGGCCATTTCATCTGTCTCCTGGCGCTACCTTGCTGATGCAGGAGGTGGCGATGCTATTTCCTGTGGGGCAGGGTGGCATCAGAAATAGAGATGAGAGGGCCTGGGAAGTGAGTCAATTGTTGCTCGCCAATGATACAGCACTGGAGAATGATTCAAGTGAGAAACTGCAAAGTTGATGACTGAGTTTGGAAAAGGGTGTGAAAGGAGAAAGTTGAGAGTAAATGTGAATAAAAGCAAGGTTATTAGGTTCAGCAGAGGTACGGGACAAGTTAGTTGGGATGTAAGTTTGAATGGAGAAAAATTGGAGAATGTGAAGTGTTTTAGATATCTGGGAGTGGGCTTGGCAGCGGATGGAACCATGGAGGCAGAAGTGAGTCATAGGATGGGGGAGGGGGATGAAGGTTCTGGGAGCGATGACAAATGTGCGGAAAGAGAAAATGTTGTCTTGGAGAGCATAAATGGGTGTGTTTGAAGGAATAGTAGTTCCAACAATATTATATGGTTACGGGGCATGGGATATAGATAGGGTTGTACATAGGAAGGTGGATGTGCTGGAAATGAAATGTTTAGGAACAATATGTGGGGTGAGATGGTTTAATTGAGTAATTAATGTTAGGGTAAGAGAGATGAGTGGTAATAAAATGAGTGTGGTTGAGGGAACAGATGAGGGTGTGTCGAAATGTTTTGGACATAAGGAACAAATGAATGAGGAAAGGCTGACAAAGAGGATATACGTGTCAGAGGTGGAGGGAACAAGGAAAAGCAGTAGACCAAATTGGAGGTGGAAGGATGGAGTAAAAAAGATTTTAAGCTATTGAGGCCTGAACATGCAGGAGGGTGAAAGGCATGCACGGAATAAAGTGAAATGGAACGATGTGGTATACTGGAGTCAATGTGCTGTCAATGACTTAACCAGGGCATGTGAAACATATGGGGCAAAACATGGAAAGGTCTGTGGGGCCTGGAAAGTTAGTCAGTTGTTTTTTGCTGATGACACAGCATTAGTGGGAGATTCAAGTGAGATGATGTAGAAGTTGGTGACTTAGTTTGATAAAATGTGTGAAAGGTGGAAATTAAGAGCAAATGTGAATAAAGGCAAGATTAGGCTTAGCAGGGTGGAGGGCCTGATTAGTTGGGGTGTGAGTCTGAACAGAGAATATCTGGAGGAAGTGAGGTGTTTCAGAAACCTGTGAGTGGACATGACAGCGAATGGGACCATGGAAGCAGAAGTGAGTCATAGGGCAGGTGAGGGGGTGAAGATTCTAGGAGCATTGAAGAACATGTGAAAAGAGAGGTCATTATCTAGGATGATAAAGATGAGTATGGCTGAAGGTATTGTAGTCAGTGATGTTCAATGGATGCAAGGCATGGGCATGGATGAGGATGAATGAAGGAGGGTGGATGTGTTAGAAATTAAATGTTTGATGACAATGTGCATTTTGTGGTGGTCTGATCGAATAAGTAATAAAGAGGTAAAAGAAAGGTGTGGTAACAAGAAGAGTGCGGTTGAGAGAGCTTTAGAGGATGTACTGAAATGGTCTGAACATGTGGAGAGAGTGAGTAAGGAAAGGTTGACACAGAGGATAATTGTGTTAGAAGAAGGGACAAGGAGACCAGATTGGACGTGGAAAGACGGAGAAAAAATTTTTGAGTGACTGGGGCCTGAACATCCATAAAGGTGAAAAGCATGAATGGGATAGACTAGACTGCAATGATGAGGTACACAAAAGGCGACATGATGACATATAACTGAACTGTGGCATGTGAGGCAGCCATGGGAAATTACAAAAGATTCAGGGTTTTGGAGTTTGTTTATGGATTAGTGGCAGTGGTTTCAGTGCACTGCACATGAAAGCTAGAGAATGAAAGTGAATGCAGTCTTTCTGCTTCTATTCCTGGCGCTACCTAACTAACGCAGTAAACAGCAAACAATTATAAAAATAAACATATGCCTCGATTAAGGCATTCAGTTGCCTGTGCCATCTCAGACAACAAATTGCCCCAAGAGTATCCAGATCGGATGCTGTCTCACCAGTAACAATGATTTCAGCTAAAAACTTGCTGAATGTATCGTGGTTAACATTATCTTGGCAAGTCACACCCTTATCACATTCATATCTTAGATGCATGACAGAAAATGACACCCAGACTTGAGATATCTTGGCTGGCAGGACTACAGCCAGTCACATTCTGGCTGACTGCATCCTGGTCAACAATAACTTAACTGAGCCCTAGAAAACAACACTGGCCTGCTTGACTTTGAGCTGTAAAGTATGACAATGAACAATGCCTGGCGAGGCTTCAGCAACTGGAGTGGCCTGGTGGCAGGTACTTACGTCCAGGAGGTGGCTATGGCCAGAATCACGTACCTTTAGGAAGGTTTCCTTCTCATCCTCCTCTGCTTCATCCTCCCCTTCTAAAGTCTTGCCTTCACCTCCAGGTGCTGGTTCCATTGAGTCTTCCATCTCCACCTGTTGGTAACTCAGCATTATTCTCAGCCTCAACAAATATATAATGCACAATATCCATCTTCACTTACCTCAGGCTTAATGTAACTTACCATTACTTTTCTGAGACTAACATCCAACTACAAACAATACCTAAACTGATGCCCATCTCATCTGACTCCTAGGTATCAAATACCCATCTACACCTCAGAGCCAAATACACAAATCAACATATTCAACCTAAACCCTTAGCTACCACTACCCATCCCATCACACCTGACTTGCATGTATCAAATACACATATACAACTCAGAGCCACATCCAAAATCAACATATTCAACCTAAACCCATACTTACCTCCACCCACACCCATTACAATTACCCATATTTCATACCATAACCACCTCAAGCATCCCACACCAACAACTATCATTATCCTGCACCAACAGCCATTATCCAAACCACTAACCAGTATCCAACATCACCATCCACATTCTACCATCAACACCTATATGAAGGCAACAACATTCATTCATACAATATCCTATGCCTGATGGGCATCAATAACCGAGCAAAATACAATTACACCAAAACAATATGTCAGTCATAAGTGACCACATGAATGATTTAATCCAGGTATATTAAGCCAACCCAACAAACTAATCCATTACACATCACAGCCGGAGAGGGGATGCAAGTGAATGAGACAAATTTCTGAGACTAACTTGTTAATGCTGGAAACGACGAACAAGCATGGAGGAAAAAATAATGATATTAATTCGCCATTTCCTATGTAGCAAGGCAGGCCAGGAACAGACAAAGAATGGCCTGATTTCCTAATATGCACTTCCTAGCTGTCATGTATAAAACATCAAAACCTGAGCCCCCTATCCCAAGTTAAAACCCAGAGACCTTTCCGTGGTTTCCCCTGACCATTTAACATACCCTCATAAAGACCACTGACTGTACATTCACCCTTGCATACCACATCACTCCAATTTTCTCTCTTTCCCATGCACATCTCACCATCCTGGATGTTCAGGTCCCAGTAACACAAAGTCTCTTTGACGTCATCCTTCCATCTGCTTATTAGTCTCCCCACTCCCTTGTTCTTGCCACTTCTGACACATGTATCCTATTGATAAGTCTCTCTTCACTCAACTTCTCGATATGTCCAAAACATTTATGCAAGCCCTTTTTAGCTCTCTCAATCATACTTAGTTTACTATCACACCTCTCTCTTATGCAATCATTCCTTACACAATCAACCTTCCTCACACCATTTACTGTCCTCTAACATCCCTCACCAACATTTCCATCCTCTGAAGTTCTTTTAGTATTTGGGGCACATGACTCACATTCACATAAAACTGTTGAAAATACTATACAATCAAACATACCATCATTTGTCACTCTCCAGTACTGAATAATTCATTCAATCAGTCATCATAAGGCAGTGGTATATCATGTTACCTTCTCAACCACTGATGTCTCCCTGGCCTTGATGAGGTATCATACTAACATTGATTAACCCATGTCACCTGCTTTGTGAGAGTAACTGAGAATTACTGCATCATTCTTCTATATCAGGAATAGTGTAGGTATGGTAAGTTGAGAAGCTGGAGCTCAAGTTTATCCTTAGTATTGCCTTTATAACAAAAAAAGAAGGGATGTATGTCATTGGTGATGGGATGCATGAACTACTTATCGTTATGATAACCCACTTTTTAAATTCCTCAGCTGTATATTTTCAGGTGAATGGCTGCCTGTAGTCAATAAATGGTTCTCTATTTATTTACTTTTTTATCTATAACAATTGAATTTTTTGGTTTTACTTCTTATGCTAAAACTGGGGGTCAACTGGTTTCATGAATAACATTTCCGGAGGTTGAAAGGTAGAAATGCATAGCCAGTAAGAGTCAACAAAAAAATTATACAGATGTCCAGTCAATATAAACGAATTAAGAATGGAAGAATAATGAATTTTATTTATCAAACTTTATTCACAAAACAACCAACACAACTCCTTGTCCTTTTTTTACAATACCTAACGCCTAAGCTAACCTACAAAGACCTCTCTACTTGTCCCCCATGAAATGAGACGAAAATGCATATGATGTCAAGTGCCATTAAAAAGATATCTGTTAATCTCCCATATACCAGTACATAAACATAAACTTGGATATTTACATATTCAGTATTATTATCCTGTGGTTTAGCCTCATGTTCCTTGGAAGACTAGCAAGCTGTGTGTAGCCTCATGTTCCTTGGAGGACTAGCAAGCTGTGGTCTAGCCTCATGTTCCTTAGAGGACAAGCATGCTGTGGTCCAGTCTCATGTTCCTTGGAGGAAAAGCATGCTCTGGTTTAGCCTCAGGTTCCTTGGAGGACAAGCATGTTGTATTTTAGCATCATATTCCTCGGAGGACTAGCATGCTGTGGTTTAGCCTCATGTTCCTTGGAGGAAACAAGCACTGAAGTGTTCTGCCAATAATTTGCACTGGTGTCAGCATGGAGGTAATGTAGCTGAGGCCTTTCATTATAACACGGCTTATGGTGTAAGGTCAATGCCTCGCAGATATATCGTATGAATGTTAAGAAATGTACACAAGCTCTAACGTCCCATAATTTGCTGACTTATGTAAATGAGCATGAAGAATGATGTGTGAGTTAACATGACCCACAATACACAAGTAATAGGGTGAGTGACATAATGTTGACAAAACGTAGCCTAATTTATCCTTAAACGATTACCGGTAATTTTTCTGTAATATTGAAACACTGTTTATTTGAGTTATCAACAGAGAACTATACTTCAGGAGAACACCAGAGCCACAGCTGGGGACGAAGCAGAGTTACTTGTAGGAAGTGAAGGTAACGTGCACTGCTCTGCAGACAGCGAGTTCTGCCACAAGACAATTGAATTTTAGCTTCTGCGCAATATATTCAAAGCTTTAGGCAGGGTGTGGCATCAGGGTCTCAGCTCTAAGCATCCCACTTTTGGCTTTCCTCCCTCACTTCGCCCCCTTATATTTAGCCTCCTCTCTGGCTGACCTACCTCCTTGGTTGCTGAGGGATTAGCCTCTTCCTTTTCTCCATCAACAGCAGGGTCTCTCAAGGTTCTGTTCTGTCTCCTAGACTTTTCCTTCTTTTTATCAAACATTTCCTTTCTTCTACTAATAACCATGTGCACTCATGTACGTTGACGACTCAACAATGTATTCCTACAAATCCTCAAACAAGCTCCTACTTCTCTCACTCGATCTGGATCTTGTCTAGACACAACTTCCTCAATAAACTAAGACTCAGACAGGATATCTCAATGGGGTAAACAATATCTGGTTAAGTCTAATGCCCCCAAGATCCATTTTCTGCCCATCTCTTTACTGAAAATTCCTTACAGGTTTCCTCCCTCCTTTCATGGATCTGTAATTTCAACTCTTGACTCAATGCACATCCTTGGTATTACAGTAACATCCACTCTATCACCTGCATCTGTAATCAGTGCTTCTCTAAATAGTTTAAATTTCTCATCATCCAACCCCTTAGTTTTATTTACTCACTATTCCATTTCTCACCCAATTTCTCTAGGTATCTTCACAAACTAGCCTCTTTTTCAAGCTCAATCGCTACTGCTATCCTCTTCCTGCCTGTGTCATTTCCTCTTTTCCTAAAGACACTACAAACTTTCACACTCACCTCCACCAACACATGATAAAACTTTCCACCAGCTGCCCCTCTAAGCACATTCACATCCAATTATATCTCCTTTACATGCCTATCACTTAATGTATAATCTATTGATGACTGTTCGCCACTAATCCTATTCACCCAAGTATACTGAACATAAATACTCGCATAACCAGCAATCTCAAATAACTATTGACCCAAAATTTTTGGACAAAATATACTTTATTTGTCATATATATCATATAACACTTGACCTTAGATTTTTAGAGAGCCACAAACACTGGGGTGATTGAGAGAGGTGCTTGCTAGTCAAATAATAAAGCTCAGACACAACAAGAACAAAACATATACAACTGTAAACAAATTATACCAGGTGAAACATTTATACATAGTATGTTATAGGTCCATATTCAGGAATTTTCATGAGGGTGGAAAGTGTCAGTCAGCATAACTTGATGCTTAATGTAGTTGGAGATGAAATACACATCTACAATGCTAATATCAAACAGTGACCATATCTTACCTGTATTATGGTCACAATGCAACTGTATCCCCAACCACATGGGAAAGAGAGGCAGAAATGAAAACAAGCTCTTGCTTTCCCTTTGTTAACAAAAGAAGAATAAGTGAGAAAGACACAAGTACACAGTAGGGTACACACAACACAAGAACTGCTGGACAACCACAGCACTGACCACTTGTCATAGTAACAATCACCCTGATACATGGAGGACACAATTTGCTGCACCGCTCACACTTGGGGCACCATGTTGACGCCATTGCCACTCTGAAGGGGCTTCCCAGCAGCTGGCCTGACGGTGGAGGATTCAAGAAAAGTCACCCAGGGGCAAGGTGGTGGTGCTCTACCAACTCCTTGCTTCCCCACCGGCCTAGCAGTCTCTGGCCTGGGAGTCGCCTCACTCACCCCCCCCCAGCAACGGCAGCTGACGTCATTCTGACTTACATGGCTCATGGCACCAGGGAATGAACAGCATCATCTATTGTTTGGCTCCCTAATGAAAATAAACTGTCACTTATTACAGAAAGCATGGTTGTCAAATAAGTTACATCGTCTGCTCGTGGTCCTAATAATTCTAGGTCATCAAACCAAAATCTCAAAATTTTCATTATGGACTCTTCTGGGATGCCAATTTTCATCTCAATGTGACTTATTGTCGAAACAGAGATAATACAAGTATTGTACCAAGGATAATATCATAATTATACTTTGGCAGAACGGTGAGCGCCACCTTCACTTTACACCAAGGAACACTGCATACCCTAAAGGAACGATGCTTCCTTCCTAGCTGCAGGTCTGATGTTTTCTTAAAGTACAGGTCTCCATTAATAAATCAAGTAAGCAGAGTTTTAATAACATTACTGTAATATTACTAGTAAGCTTTCAAAAAAACATGAAGGCTATGTTTTGTCAACACTATTGTGACCACTTCATTCACCACATTACTCATACATTACGATAAATATTAACTGATGCATCATTCATCACACATGTTCACTGTCTGTGGAACACGCACATCACCACTACTCACTAAGGAACACTGTTCCCCAAGGGACAATGCTTTTCCTAAAGGAACACTGTGCTTCCTACCCATCAATAGGCCTGTTATTTT
Organism: Panulirus guttatus; assembly: GCA_032361385.1. Classification (NCBI taxonomy): domain Eukaryota; kingdom Metazoa; phylum Arthropoda; class Malacostraca; order Decapoda; family Palinuridae; genus Panulirus; species Panulirus guttatus. Next base: position 7,819 of record JAUUDW010070972.1, read on the forward strand.
CCTGAAGTACAGTTCTCTGGTTATAACTCAAATAAGTAATTTTTCAATAACATTACAGTAAAATTATCGGTAATCTTTCAAAGGCAAATGTTGTCTATGTTTAGTCAAAACTATCATAACCACTTCATTCACCACATTACTCATACAGTAAAGGACATATTTCAACTATGTAGAAAACCTGTGCTTCCTCCCTAACTTCAAGCCTGTTGTTTTCCTGAAGTACAGTTTTCTATTAATAATTCACATAAGCAATGTTTCAGTAATGTTAAGGAAGCAAGATATGTAGGAGCAAAGTGAGGGAGGGAAGCCAAAAGAGGAAAGCTAAGAGATGAGAACCCAATGCCACACCCTATCCAAAGCCTTAGATATGTCAAGGGCAACTACATATGACTCCCCAAAATCTTTCAGGGGTGATGACTAATGGATCTCACCTTATGTAAGCCATACTGGTGATCGGAGAGACGACTGTGATTTTCGAGGTGTTTAAGGATATGGGAATTGAGGAGGGATTCAAAGACTTTGGAAATGGAGATGTCAAAGCAAAAGGCAAATAGTTAGTGGGGTCAGGCATCAGACATCAAACACACTCGAATATGTTGCTGAATTATTGGAAGTCAATACTCCTGACATTCGGTAATACTGTTTATGCGATATATCTGTAATGCACTGGCCCCGGATCATAAGCCATTTTTTGAAGAAATCCCACATCTCTGGTACCTCTATGCCACTTATTGGCAGAACACCTCACTGTTAGTCCTTAATGAAACAAGAAACAAAAGCCACATTTCAATACTGAATATGTAAGTTTCCATTTCATACTGGTAAACAGAAGATTACCATTTATCTAATCTTATTGTATTTGATATCAATTGTAGTTTTGGTGTATTTTATGGAAAACTAGTGGTAAGGTCTATGTAGGCTAGCTTCGGCCTTAGCCACTGTAATGAAAGGACCACAAATGGTGGTGGTTGTTCCGTGAATGAAGTTCTATATCAATCAAAATTCTTTGTTCTTTTATTCTTTATTATTTTAAGCAACAGGACATCTAAATTCTTTTGTGGACTCTTATTAGCCATGCATTTCAACGTTCTGGAAATATTATTCGTGAAAAATAGTCAATCCCCCTATTTTAGATTAAAGGTTATCTCAAAAATTTGACGGCTACATGGGCATATACAGTGCATATGAATGTGGAAAAGAAAATGAGAATAGATGTGTGGCAAACAAACTCTATGCCTTTTTTCTTTTTAATCAAAACAATATAAAAAATTTACTTTACATACTTGTTTGCCATTTCCCACATCAATAAGGTAGCAACAGGAACAGACAAAAATGTGGCCTCATTCACTCTCAAGCACTATGTAAAAATATAAATAATAAAAAGATACACAGGCATTAAATTATACCTCCTCGATCGTAGTATCTTGGGCCAGTGCTGCTAAGTCTACTTGGGTGCAGCTGGTGGGAGTAGACTCCCAGGTGGCAAGGATGTGTTCAATGTGCTCCTTGGAGTGATTATGTGTGTTGCGACGGTAACACACACTCTGGTCCACTTCTAGTTCTCCAATATATACCTGGAGGAGAAGGGGGATTACTATAAACCTGGAAATTTCATTAACTGACTGGGAAGAATATAATCTTTTTTGAAGTCAACTACTCTCCTATGAATGCTTCTCAGTTTTCAAAAGAGGAATGAGAAGGATCTAAAGGAAAACTAAGGCAGTTTAGACTATTGGGGAAATAAAGAAGAAAGATATGGATGTGATTAGATGGGTGGCACTCACTTGAAAATTCCAAAATGAAAACTAAAATAATGAATGAACCAATTCTTTAACCAGACCTCTTGTAGAACTACATGCCATAGAAAAGGGGTCCTAATGTACATCTGTGATATGTACTTTTGTGCTATCATTCAAATTTCAGCTAATCTTTGTTGGTGGCATGAAATGCAAAAGTACATAAGTTCTTCAGTTACCCTTCAGCCATGGCACTGAGAGGACATAGCACTAGGCTACTATGAGTAAATAGAAATTGAAGTACTTGCTATGCAGCCATGAAAATCAAAAAGTACTTACTTTGTAGCAATGACAAGTCTAGCAATCCATATGATGATATACTTACTTCCTGCACTAAGAGTCCCTTCAAACCTCATGAGACCCTTGCAGCTCTCAGAAAGCTGGCCACAGTCACCAGTCAGGACCACAAGCAATAACTTGTAGCATTGTTATGTGTACACCTATGTGCAGACAGTGCAGAGCAACTGAACAGAAGTGTTCAGTGTCTTTGTTAAGTTAGCTGCATAGGCAAGGAGGGTCTTGGGATATGCTGAAATCGAGTTTGAAGTATAGTAAGGATGAGTGATGCACAGAGAGTATGTGGGAAAGTGTGACTCATGATTGCATTGGTAGCGACTTCCGTTGGGGGTATGTCTAGTACTTTGGAATGTAGGACCGAGTTGGGAGAGCAGTTGTTTAGTGCTTGTTAGGTCACTTCAGTGTGTATATGTTTCATCAGTGTTACATCTGTTGTGGGTATGGGGAAGCCATGAGTTGAGGTTGCTGAAGTGAGAGGTAGGTATAAGCTTTTACTTTTACTTATAGGTCAATGGTTAGCTGTGGAATGGTCTGGGTGGGAGGGGTCTTGTTATGTCACAGAGAACTGAGGGCCAAGTACATTCAGATTGGACTGTATTGTGAAGTCTTTTGTTGCATCGTGTAGGTAATGACTGTTTGTACTTGCTACACAGCCAGTGACTGTTCTGAGTGTACTATATTGGGAGGTTTGTATTTCTGTTACATTTGCTTCTGAGAGAACGGTGAGGCATAGCTTAAAATGGAGAGGATAAATTGTTTGTATATAATGTTTAGATTCTTTTTCGTGTCCAACTCTGTTACCAGATGGTGTTCTGAAGGTATTTAGTTTGTAGTGATAGTATTGATGTGGGGAGTGAATGTCATTTGTTCTGTAGGTATTTAGTTTGTGTTGATGGTACTGATGTGGGGAGTGAATGTCATGTGTTCTGAAGGCATTCAGTTTGTGTTGATGGTATTGATGTGGGGATTGAATGTCATGTGTGCGTCATGTAAAATGTCCAGAAAGGTTGGTGTTTTGTTCAGGGGGAGTGATTGTTCCTTTAAGGTGAAAGAAGTGTGTAAGCTGAATGCATGCTGGTCTGGAGTTAAAAAAATGACTTAAGACTTCTGTGGTGAAGTAAATATTCAGTTCTAGATGAGCCATTGCTCCAATTAAGGAATGCAGGGCTGCATAATTGCTGTTACTGTGTTGTCCGGGAATAACATTGTGATTTGATTGTGAAGTCACCTGTATATGGAAGGACCTTCATGTTGCAGTTTGCTAAATGTAATATGTAGTCATGTGGGAAAAGATTGAAGAGAGCTGGAGAAAACTGCTCCATGGGGAACTCCATAGTAAAGTTTATGTATTTTTGAGGTGAAGCCATCATGGGGATGACTCTGTTATGACAGGGGGCAATGAAATTCACCAACTCTTTTTGTCACTATTATGAAGGGTAGTGTTAAGTATCTTTTGTATGAAAATGTATTGAAAGGCTGTGTTGAATGTTTTGTTGATGTCTGTTACCACTGGTAATATGTGGGAGAGGGTGGTGTGGCTGACTGAAACCCTCTAGTATATGTTGTGTGAGGTCACCTCATGATTTGCTAGAGTAGTTGGGTAGAAAGCCATGTTATGTCAGTGAGAGTGGGATGTTTGGTTTGATTCTGTTGTGAGGCAGTTTCTCTGAGAGTTTGGATACCGAAGGTATAAGTGATATGGGGTGTTAGGAGGAGGAGTTGGGTGATTAAGAGAATTTTTGGACTGTTATCATGTTGAAAAGTTTCCAGCTGTTAAGGACTTGATTGTGAAGCCAGGAGTGTCTGGCGATATATGGAAATGCTTAGACTGAGATTGAGCCAAAGTATACTACATGAAAGATTCTTATGTTGTTTGGGCCTGTAGCAAGAGAATTCTTTCTTTTTAACTGCACTGCTTGTATCTGTAAGAGTCAATGGAGATTGGCATTAATTTCAGGACTGAGTTTGTATGGGTTCTTATACTTTTCCTGTTTTGCTGAAAGGTTAATTTATGGTTGATTTTTGAGCATTGTCCTAGATGTACAGGTGTTTTCCTATGAAAAAAGAATTTCACTGGAATGGGTCAGTAGTTCTTCATTAGAGGAGGTTGGATTTGTGTGGTAAGTGTGGACATTCTTTAACCTATGCCAGAGCTGGTCACTGTGCGTCTTGTGGTTTAGTGTACTGAGAGAGGACTGCCAGCTTTCAGTTTGTCTTTCATGTGCTATGTTAGAAATGGTGTTATTTTGAGTTTGGCTTTATTCTCTGATTTCTGTTGATGGAAAGTGGTTTCGTCTAAGCTAGCTTCATTGTTTTATGAGGTCTGTACCCCTATAGTATGTGATTTTTGCTGGCTTGGATGGATATGAAATGCGAGTATACATGATTTATGGATGGAAAATAACATATATGAAAGTTTTGGGGTTTTGTTTCCATGCAATGTATGAAGGCTGGCCAGTCTGCTTTCTGTACCTTGTTTAAGTCTTTTTAATGACTGCGTTGAGTGGGAGGGCCAGGTGGAGTGTTATCAGGATGGGTGGTCCAAAGAAAGTTTATGAAGTATGCTCCAAGTGGCTCATGTGTGTGGTGCTGGTGAGCAGAAAGTGATGTCTGGTGAGGTTGGCTGCTGGAGCTGATTGGTTGGGTGTCTGGTTGGTGGTTGTGTAGAATGAGGATACTGAGAGGTTGCAGTTAGTTTGTAAGTAGCTCGCCTCATGGATCCTGGGTGTACGTGCTGGGCCATGTAGGATGACAGGCACTGAAATCTCCACAGCTAAAGAATGGAAGTGATCAAATGGGGCTGTACCTCATCTGTTCCTGGCACTAACTATGGAAACAGCAAACAAGCACAAAGGAAAATGAAAAGAAAGGAAGAGGAATAAGAAGAACTACGTCTAATTACACCTCATAAGATTGAAGATGGAGTCAAGTGGAATTTGAGAAATTAAGAGGTTTTGACTAGCTAAAAGTAGTAGCATGAGTTGGGTAAGAGTACCTGGCAGAAAAACAAGAAGGGATCTAGGAAAGGCTGGGAGTCAATAGTTTAGCATTGCTAATAAATGTATGGTAGATAGTTTATCAATGCACATATCCAGCATTCTAGCTGCTGTAACCATAAGTACTACTAAAACATGAGTGCCCTTACAGAATTTGCTCAAGGTAGTGGTCATCATGTCCCCAGATGTTGCTATCTGTTCTGGTGATATGCTGAACCTGTACACTTACCATTACTTGTGCATGTTATACCTTGAACATTTATTCTTTAACTTGTCATTTAGTCTTCTGCTATTCCATCTCTTCCCCTTATTCACTTAAAAAAAACTATTTCTATAATCTCTCCCTACACCTAATACATCCCTCATTACCTAACAATATCTGTAAAAATGAACAGAAGATACAACTAAGTGGAACATAACATAAAATGTTCTCAGACTTATAGACTTACCTCAAAGCCATTTTTTTTAGCATGAGAGGCAATATCAGAGAAATGATTAACTTTGTTATTAACACAATCCACAATAATGAAGGGAAAGAAGCCATCATCCACTTGTTTCTTAAAAGACTTTACTAATGAAGCACGGTAGCTGTCCTCTAGTTCAGCCTCATACTCATATTCCATAATCTGAAAGTCAGTAAAACTATCAATCATCTATACATTAAAAGTACATATAAAATTATTTATTGGCTAAAAAGTACATTAGACAATAGATAAAGAAAAGTAAGAAGTAAGCATTCAATTCAAAGTTTTATCTTGTGGAAAAAAAAAGTGCTACAACTGCTCTGTGAATTTAGGCTGCATACACAGTGATTATGTCTTCCTAAGTGACTTAGTTCTTAAGTCATCCTATGAAAATTCACTTCAAAATACTGCTACCAAAGAGAAGTTGCTGCTAACAAAGCCAGGTACAGAACTTTCCAAATCAATTCAACAGTTACATCCATCCCTCATAACCTAAGTATTGTCATCTAGGTTAACAAAGTATTCTTACAGATATAAAAGAGAAAGATATGTTCAAAAATCCATTGATGTGGAGAAGGTCTCTAAGGCTGATATATGTTCAACAACTTGGTTCTTTTTTATCTTGAGTACATTCGTTATGGATTTAAATACACAAAAAGTCATCCCGGGTAAACTCAGTGCACTTGTGTTCTTACTTTCCTGAGCCTGATTTCACGCACAAGAGGGCCTTAATGTATTTTTTTTTTCTGTAGATGGCAGCACAAGTCTTGTTAACAATCCCCTGCAAGTGACAGCCAGAACCAGCCAAATGACAGGACTCTCACGAGAGTTGTAGTTCCAGTCTCCTCCTTAACTGTTTCTATGCTTTATCATCCCAGCAAAATATTTGTTTTAATGATGACGGAGAGTGAATATTAAGGATATATTGAAAAATCTGGAGGTGATGCCGTTGAGCACAAACTTTTGTCTGATGAGGAGACAAGCTCAGACCCTAACCATGCATCCAATGGAGTTCAAGGGTGGACTAAAGTACAGCCAGCTTTAACATATCCCTGTCAAGCTAACATCATTTGTAGACATAAGCTTTCACACATTAAAAAGTACTGAAATAATCTTTAAAAATAACTGTTAGTACAGAGGTTTATCATATTCTTTACAGCTTTTTATACTATCTGACATATCAAAGGATAATAATGATACTTTGAAAATGTATTTCCTACAGTAATAACATGTTCTGTAAAGATATGACCTTGACAGAAATGGAAGCCCTCGTCATATGATGACCTACATTTTCCTACCTCTGTATGAATAACCAGCCAACATCGTACTATTAGAAGCCTGTAAAAGGATCTTCTCTCACAAGGCAGAAGCATGAAAATATCTAGTTCTCCATAGCCCTACACTCAACCTGTGTATGCTTGTTTGTCAACCTTGCTGGTAATTTGTGCAATGACTGCACACATGATAAGGGGAAATGCTTATCATCATATCTACCTGCTGGTTAGGGAAGTGAAGAAGAATTACTGGTGAAGTATCAAGAAATACACGATTGCAGGAGTGATTTCAGTGAAAGTAAGGAGGAAAGTGGCCAGCACAGAACCCCACCACCCACAACCCCTCTCTTCTCAAGCCTGGCCTCTGTGTAGTCATGTGGGTCAAACTGTGTAACAACTACTCCTAATATTCAAGGAGATGAAGGACTTCAGTAATGGATGACAGTAAGAAGCAAGAAGATTTCCTACTGGACTGACCAGAAGTCATGATTCAGAGTGGTATATGTAGAACACTATTTAGTGTATACAGGATTGCTCTTCATGCACCAGTCCCATCCATCCTCTTGCTAATCTCTAATATGCACAGTGTATTATTTGTATATACTGATGTTATTCATCACCAATGCTGTGCATGATTAAAAAGCAAGTGCAATTAACAAGACCTCCATTTCCTACATACTTATGCTGAATTGTCAGTCTTGTCAGCCACTGACCCTCCTCCCATTCACTCGATGCATTACCAGGACAAAACAAAGGTACATATATTACTGTGTGTCTTTTCTTCTGCATTCCAGTCTACCACTCCATGAAGGATTTCTTTTGTTTGCACACAAGGTGACGGAACATTTTTCTAGTCCCACCATTCATCGGTTTATAGCACACTTGTAAACTAACTACTTGCGATGTCCCAATATATTTGTATTGGTATTAACCACTTTTGCTAATATATCATTATCAGTGAAATTTTGGCTAATGCAGCTGACACTTAATATATATGATGTTAATGATAACAAAAATATGAAAATTTTGTAAAATGTTTGATGAAAAAATAAAAATTTTTGTCACGTGCCTCATTTTTTGTACTGTTAGGCATAATATTATGGTATATGACATGAGAGATTTCCACGCGTGGTTGTTTTAAAATAATGCAGTAAACTTTTTGTAAGTGTCCTCAAACCCTCCGATCTTACAATTTTGAACCTCCATAGAGTTTTTTGTATTATCGACTTCTCTGACTTCTCTTATTAGTTCCTTGCACTTTTCATGGTCCTACATAATGTCCTTAAGGTTCATTATATTCTGACCGAGGAGGATGTAAAGACTCTCTAGTAATTTGCTACTTCTGTCAAAAAAAAACTCAAGTATTTCTAATTCACATCAATTCAAGCAAAAAGAGAGTTCTTTAACATTAAACTTGAATTTCTCTGACCATATCGACAAAATAGTCCTACTTACTGGCCTAATACTCTCAAAATCTACAACTTCCTCTAAGATTGTTACTTCACATTTCTTTATCACACACTTTTCCTCCTGTTTATGTTTTCCAATAAGTGTACTTGTTGCAAATCCCATTTTATTTACAA
>JAUUDW010071301.1:0-16219 GCA_032361385.1 Panulirus guttatus
TCGTAACTCCGTTTATTCCAGTCATGCACCACTCTCATATTACTTCATTGCTTCTTTGCATCTTTCTTTAGAAATTATTTCGCTTAACTTCATGTTATGACCTCTGGTTGTTCTGTCCTCGAACCTTTCGATAAGTTGTGAAGAGTCTACATAATCCAGCTGGTTAAGAAACTTAGAGGTGTGATGAGATCACCCTTCACTTTTCTCTCTTCTATTGTGTGCTAATTCCAAGGCCTTTAGCCTTTCCCTACGACAGAGTTCTCTTGACACTTGTGCCATCTTTTTTGCCCTCCTCTGGACCTTCTCCATTAGCTCTTTGTCCTTTATGTACGGTAACTGAACTTGAGAAGCTCACTGGGCTGTGTAGTATGTAAAAAGCTTATTGAATATTTCCATAATGCCATTCTTAGATACTATTCTAATATTTGCCAGCAGACAGTATGTTTCGTTTACAGTTCTTTCAATGTGGGGCTCTGGCAACAAGTTAAGGACGATATCAACTCCAAAATCTCTTTCACAAACAGATATTTGCCGCTTATTTCCACCAAGATAATGTTCATATTGATGCCTTCTTTCGCTCTGTCTCATCCTCATTCCTCTCCATGTACTCGAGACATTTCGTCATCCTTGTTCCAGACCAGCTTTTGAGTTTGCCTTGGTCTCTTTGTAAGTTCAGGTAATCGTCTTCGGTTTTCACTTTCCTGGTCTTCCTTACATCACCTGCAAACGTACCCAGTAAGCGTCCAGCCCATCTGGCAAGACATTTACGCAGATAAAGTAAAGCAATGGACTCGGAACAGACCGCTGCGGCACGTCATCGGTGACGTCAACCCTTTTCGAGAATATTACCCTTACATGCTTCTTCTGTCCCCTTCCACTAAGATAATCATCTGTCCATCGAAGTAGTTTAACCCTTATTCTTGTCTGAAGCTCCAGCTTCTTCACCAGCTTCCAGTGCGAAGCATTGTTAAAGGCTTCCTGACACTTCAGAGACACAACATACCCAGTCTTCTCTTTTGTCTCAAGCAGAGCTCATTTACTCGCAGAAATCCGAGAGGTTCTTCACACATGACCTCCTTTCCCTGAAGCCATGTTGTCTTTCAGGTATTTTCCTCTCTGTGGGAAGTCATCCATTAGCTTTTTATATTTTCCTGTACCTTAAAGATCACACTCGTAAAGGAGACCGGTCTATAGTTCAGCGCCTCCTCCCGATCTCCTTTCTTGTAGACAAGTATATCGTTTACCCTCCTCCACTCCCTTGGCACTCAGCCTTTTTCCAGCGACACCTTGAGCAACAGTGCAAGCTGTTTGCCGAGTGTATACGCACACAGCCTCAGTACATGTGAGGATATTTCATCAGGACCAAGGGCTTTATATGGCTCCAGACCCTGTAATATTCAGTTTACGTCTTCTCCAAATATTTCAGTGCTTTTTGATACCTCTTGCCCATGTCATCATCACTCTGGTGTTAGGGCTATGGTGTCTTCTACTGTGAAAACAGTTTTTAACCTGTTGTTAAGTTCCCCGCTTATCTTTACATCATCCACCAAAACTCTTCCTTCTGGAATCCATATCCTGATTAGATGCTTCTCAGCTGACAGTTCGCTCTTAATGAATTTATGGAAACGTTTTGTTTGCCCTGCGACACTCATTTCTTGCACTTTGATACCATATCATTGCTGGCTGGTTGGAATGTCGCCTGTATCTACATCACAACACATCCCGAGGTTCCTTTGTTCTCTAAGATCTATTATAGAAGCGCTCCTCCCTCTTCCTCAACCATCCTCTGTATTCAAGGCTAAAGGTATTCATGACCCTACTCCTAAGTTTTACAGGACCTTCCACCACGATGCACTGTATCTTGGCTACCGAATTCCATTTCCCAGGTTGTGTCACCATAGAACTTGTTCTGTGTAGTTTCCACGATTATATCTCTTCTTTGAATCGTGTTTCATCTCTGCTTTTTTTCACATTCGCATTTACCACATAATCAGATTGAAGTATTAACAGGATCACTATTTCCAAACGTTGTATCGTATATGATATTTTCATATTCCGTCCGCTGTATTTCATTGATTTGCAATTACCCTAGGACCAATTTCTGTGAAAGGGTGCTGAAGTTAACCAGGGCCTTTCTAAAGGCTCAATCTTGACTACTTTCTGTAGCAGGGAAATGTAGACGCCTTTAGAGTGAAAAGTTCTTTATTTCAATTGTATTTCAATTTTCAAAAGCTGGAACAGAAGAAGGAGTCATGCAAGGAGCTCTCACTGTCCTCGAAGATTCAGGCTGGGGTGTCTGAATGTGCGTGGGTGTAACCCGGATGAGAAGGGAGAGATAGTAGTTAAGTGGGTGATGGCATACACTGAGCATCAGACTGAGGAAGGACTGTGTGGTTTCAGGAGTGGTGTAGGACGTGTGGATCATATGTTCACTTTGAATAATATGTGTGAGAAATACATAGATAAAGAGAAGGATTTATATGGGGTAGAACCGGAGCTGGGGAAAATATATGTTAGGGTTGATAGAAATGATCTATGGAAGGTTTTACGAATACATGCTGTGAGAAGAAAGCATTAAGCATGTGTGCGAGTAGGAACAGAATAGTGTGAGTGGATCCGGATGAAGGAGGGTCCTCGGGAAGGGTTTTTGTGATGTCACCATGGCTGTTAGATCTTAGATGGGTTGGTGAGGAAGGTGGAAAGAGGTCGTACCATCCCTGAGCATTGCAAGAGACCGCAGTCGTGAAACCACCACCATCAAGGGGTTAAGGAATGTGAATAATCTTGCACCGCAATGATACGCACACACACACACACACACACACACACACACACACACATTTGAAGCTCTTACTGTTAAAGGACCGGGACGATAAACCTCACCATTTTAAAAGCTGTTGGTTCTGAACACCTCTGGATTCGACCAGGCACACAGAGATGGATGTGGAGCCTTAGACCATGTAGGAAGACTAAGCTGAGACAATCCACAGATCCGGGAAGAGTCAACCAGAGCATCTATGTACATCTGGACACACCCGGCCAGAGTGAGGTTGAGTGCGTCAGACTTTTGAATGCCTGTGGTTGTTATGCGAGTGTGAGTCAACCCAAACCACTCGAGTGATGTAAACAATTATACAATATAGTCGTTGATTCACCCGGGGTGAACTTTTAAAATTGCTACTTGCCTCGCTGTGGTCGTATTTAATGAGCGACTCTGTGAATAGTGTCGGCATTCAACGCAAAGTTGAAGATAGAATATTCAAATCTGGACGGAAATACGGTTTTGTAGGTGCCTGATTATAACCTGTCGCCCCCAAGAAATCAGTTTGCCAACAGCCACGTGGAACGCGTTGTAAAGTTGAGCGCCGAACACCGGAAATATCAAGAGGTCAAAATTATCAACAGAATGACCTAACAGGATACGTATATGTGAGTCACCAGACCATCTTTCGTCTCAGTAGTCACCATCTCTGTGGTAACCTTTATCACTGTACTGACGAGCAGTGACTGAACAGCAGAAAAAAAAATACTACCTTTTGTATTTGCTAAATTTCAAAGTGGAATAGATTCATTGGCGGCTATTTGATTTAGGGACGTAAGTTTGTAATCCAAGCCGGCAAACAATGCATTTTCTTTTAAGTTGTATGCTATGGTAATTTGGAGAACTCTATACATTTCCAGTAATACCTGGAAACTGGTAGCGGCAGGAATATATTTTTGATATCTAGTACCATCGCTGAACCAGAGTGACACTTAATTGCCATATGGTCACTGTTATTTCAGCCAGAAGTTCTTTTGACCTCTTGACCTCATATTGGTCAGGCTCGACCTTATCTTCGCCAGAAGGTCTTCACTTCATAATAGCCAGAAGGTCTTAATCTCAACTTAGCCAGAGGGTCTTGACCTTCCCGTAACCAGAAGGTTGTTTGACCATCCCTTAGCCAGTGGGTCTTGATCTCATATCAGCCGGAAAGTAATGACCTCTTTGTTCTTAGCCAGACGGTCTTGACCTCATCTTAGCCGGGTCTAGAAGTTATCATCAACAGAAGGTCTTGACTCAGCCAGATATCAGCATTTCATCATACCGGATGCCTGACACTTGACCGCTTGCATTTCACGATGATCGTGCGGTCCCGACAGATGTAAAATATCACATTTTCGTGGTATTCAAAACCTTGCATGTTCATAGTATTTATAGACGATGTTTCCCTGCCCATGAGGCGGCCGTCGGATGTACTTGTAGAAGCAAGACCGTTCTGGTTGGCGTGTCCCGGGGTAGTGATATGGGTCCGTTGCAGTGGCCCATCTGATGTGGCCTGAACAGGGCCCAGCATTACGAGTCACAGAATCAGATTAAATGATATGTTTCCACTTATTATTTTAGATATAACTGACAGACATTGTGTGTGAGCGTACTTGTAATGGTCTATTTGTGATTTCCTATTTGTGTTGTACGGGGAGGGAGATTTACACTCATGGAGCCCCATCTGTGTATGTGCGTGTGTGTGTTAGTAGCATTTGTGTAAATGGGAAGCAAGATTTACGTTCATATTAATCTCATAATTCTGCTGAAAATTCTCATCTTTACGAGCACTTATTGTTTCGTTTACTGTTTCGTTGAGCCTGTTCCACACGTCCATTACTGAGAGACTTTTTTTTTTCTTTCTTGCTCTTCGTTAGTCTGGTTTCCTGTAATGCCCGCTAGCTGACAGTAGCTGTGTGTGTTCTTGTGAACTGTTGTATGTTAACATTATCCTCAGCACCTGGGGAATGTAAAGATGATGTCATGTTCCACTTCATCTCAATCTTTCGTTTTTTGCTGCAGACAGTTTAACAGAGTGTTTCTCTCATCTTGTAACTCATCTCTCACAATTCTCACACCATCTCTGTCACATTACGCTGGGACCTTATCTAGCAAATCTGTGCGCTTTCTCATTTAAGAAGACCAAAACTGTGATGGTCAATTTGTCATGGTTCGAACATTCGCTATGAATACCGTCTTGAGCACCTCCATCTTCCTAGATATGTACGCAGTTTTGACACACAGTGAGCTATGGTCTGTCTTTCTGTGTCTTAGGTAGGTAGTGAGTGGTCGGCAGCCACCGACCAGGGAGGTATATGACCGGTACTACTAGTCTGGGTATTAGGAGAGTTAGTGACGGCTGCATAGTGAGTCACCGCTTCAGTAAATGTCACGTTTCACTTCTTTAGCTCATTTTGCTGTCTTTTCTCTCCTCCTCACCCACACGTGGACCTGCTGACATTCACTCTATACACGTGCAGTCTCTCCGTCTCACACATAACACTTAAGAACACTTAACTCACCTGACTCGCTCTTCATAACTTTAGATTTTTCTGCGGTAAGAGATACGCGCTAGCCCAGACTCTTGACAAAAGCCTCGTCGTAGAGTATTACGCTACCGCCTTGGTACCCCTCCCGGGTTAAGTCCTGTATCTCTTGGTCCCTCATACGATATTTGATGACCACACTTCTTCCCACCTTCATTTGCCTTGGTTGAATTTCGATGGTTTTTATTATGACCACTGCTGTAGTTTTTTCGGATCTCTGTGCTTACTAACGCACTCTTGAATCTTCCTAAGATTTTTTTTTCATGAATTCGTCTTCGTCTGTAAACTCATTCGGGTACGATTCAAGGACGTCTGACAAGTCACTGACTGAGGTGAAAAATAACCTTGGTCTCCGTCCTGAACCCTGGAGGACGTCACTTATCCTTTACGGCCCTGCTTTCAAAAGGCAACTATAATCATTTTCATTCCTTCCTTCCAATTATCTAAACTTTTGCTTTATTCAAGAAATCCTCCCCAGATACCACCCTGGAATTATATCTTCTTTTTGTCTTGTGAGGTTTGGAATATCAGAGGCGCTCAGACGTTCCAGAAATACACGATCAACCCACATGTCTCTCCTTCTCCAGATGCCACTGTCTTTGGTACAAGTCCAAGATAAACGCCACGCACCACCTCCTTTTGAAATCCATTTCGTCTTTCGTGTATAATGATTCTTTTTTGTGATTAACGTATCTCTCAGCCCCTGATAAACTTTTCCAGTTCTTTACGTACTAAACTTGGTTGAGACACAGCTCTGTATACCATGGCAACATCTTGATCATCTGTATGAAGATGACTGATATGTTTGCTCTCCTCCACTCCAATACCACTCAATCCTTGTAAAGATCTGTTGTGGTCTATTCTGGGAACCCACACGTTGTTTGAACACACACGTCATTCCAGCATGATTCACTCGGTATACCCAACAAGACAGAGCGTGGGCGTGGGACTGTCAGAGTGTGTCAGTATTAGAGCTACAGGAGCAAGAGATGCGGGAGGACCAGGTCGTGGTATATCGGTGGTGTGCCTACAGCCCCTCTGGCAGGGGGCCATCCTGTTACACCCTTGCCTCCGTGGGAAGGAACGCACGTCTGGTCAGTCCAGGGAGGTAGGGAAGGGCGAGAATAATAACGAATGACACGGGCATGAGAAAAAATATGATGAAGTAACTAGGGTGCAAGAAGCGAGAGATGGAAAGGATCCGAACACACTGTAAAGGTCAGACCTTCCCTAGGACGCGAGATCGTGAAGCTAAGTAAACGCCGTCTCACGACCCGGGAGAGAACGGGTGAAACCCTAACGAGCCGTAAGAAAAGTGTTATGCGCTGTACCTGCCATATATGTTACCGCAGCAGTGAAAGTTAGCCATCTGTGGTCGCTTACACTAAAGACGTCTTATGGCAACTGTTAGAGAAAGATTTTGATTACCAAACTGGGGACTGATCGGGGTGAAACATCCCATTAAGGCGATTACAAAAAAAAGAAAAAAAAATATTTCCTTTTGAAAAAGTTAACACAAAGGAAATTAACCTTGCGTTGTGGTAATGTATTCGGCAATGCCACCTGCCTGCAGAGGAAGTGATAACAAGTGGAACTTGTGGACCCTCCTGTTCTGGGAAGATATCTGGATAACCTCTTGAGCACTCACGTAGGCAGTCCCTCCCCCCTTTCCTCGCGATCACCCTTGGGAGGTCAGCTCACCACCCTGGCTTATCCACCCTTCCTCCCGACCCACTCCCACCTCTCCCGTCCCCCATGTTCATATACTAAGGGTGGGTCTTGGACAACACTGGATGTACATTATACAAACTCCGTGCCTCGCAAGTTATGTATTCACAGGACGTATTTCACCTGTATTCCTAGCCCCGCGCTACACTGGGAATATCTCACTCATGGTGCTGTCGTTGCTCAAGGAGTGATATACTGGGAATACTGAGTGCCCACTCCCCTCATGTCGTTAACTTATACTTCGGTTGTATATAACAAGCTCTTTGTTCAGGGTGTACATCATATGCAACACCACGTATACATGTAACAAAGAAATGACAGGATGTGACTCCAAAACGACAAAGGGCATACATATTCTAAGGACCTGGGACACATCCATCTTATATATTTTCTAATTTGTCCACATTTTTTTTCAGTACTTTATCCCAATAATAAGTCTCTCATCCTTCCCGAAAAATGCAAAAGCACCTTCTTCCCTGAATTTTAGGGAAAATCTATTACGGAGGTCCTCATCGACGAAACTGTATTCTTTTTCGTCAGTAGAGGATGATACAGCCTTGCCGAAGGCGATTCTTCACTAGCTGTAACCACAGCTTTGTAATATATATATATATATATATTACAAAGCTGTTATGAGTGGATCTGGTGGTGACCTCACAGCGCAGTGGCACACCATGTCAGGAAATGATTCACATTCTTCTTTTCCGTGTAGTCTTGGTGAGGAAGGCCGATGTTCAGCAAGTCAACAACAGTTTGCGCCACAGCTGAGGAAAAGCATTTCATAACTAGGTGTCGTCAGTCACACGGTGTGTCCTCGCCCTGGTGAACAACAGAACAATCAGTGGTCGCGCCTGGGGCAACCAAGTGTTGTTTCAACAGGTCTCTGAAACTGCAGTTCTGCTGAAACGGAATGACCGATAGGTTTCCTTTTATAATTCAAGAAAGATGTCGGATGATTTTTACCCATGAAAGTTTATAATCACAAAAACGATACAGCTTTTATGTAAGACGTCAGTTTTTTCTTTTTTTCTTTTTCACTAAGTAACAGCAGGAGTGAAGAATCTTGACTTTAAGCTCATGTGATGGGACTTTGTCCCTCAGCCCACAGAGCTGATAGGATCCCTTCCCCTCTTCTCTATCTAAGAATCTCCACGCCTTTCCCATCTTCTTGCGAAGCTACGGTAGCTCTTACGATAAGAGGAGTGATGATAGTTACGGGGAAAGTAACAGAGATGGCGCAGTTACGAGAAATAAGAACTTTCTTTGTTACTATTATTTTCATAGATGTAAGCGAGCGAGGGATAGCTACCCGGACATTTGCATGAGTCGGGTGTTAGCAATGATGCTCCGGCGGTGTCTAGTCACTCCACCTAGCTCCATTCTTGATATACACCTTGATGACTAAACTGTCTCGTTATCCTCCGTTATAGAAAATATAGATATATCAGTTGCGAAGACACAATAACCATGAAAGGCTGTAGACGTTGCGAAAGGCGTTTTCAGTCGTACTTATTCTTTACTGTAAAATATGACTTTATAACGAAACTGACAAAGGAAACAAAAGCATTAATAGTATATATATATATATATATATATATATATATATATACTGTATACATTGGTCGTGGTCGCTGGGAAAGCCACGAAAGACTTAGCACAGACCGAAGTCATCTCTCCGTGTGGGAGTGAATAATGGAACGCACTCTCCGTCCTTGGTCAATTTTCAATGCCAGTGTCAGAGGCCAGATACACGGAGACGCGTCATCGCCCGGGGCACCACGCAAGGAAACACAGGCCTGCCAACCAACCTTCCCCCACATACCATACGTGCAGCATCAAGATAATCTATCACGCTGGAGAATGATATCGATCAGATGACTAATGCGTTACGGAGTATTAATGTGTCCATCCTCCTTGGTTTCCACTCTTGAGAGGAAGACAGAATATCAAAGAAAAGAAGTGAATAGTCATGAGGGAGGGAGTGATGGCGAGCCTCAGGCTGCTGCATGGCTCAAGGTCGGCCGTGAAGACGATCCTCCTCGCCTCCCCCATCACCCACCACCGCCTCCACTAACCTTCGCTCGTGTACACATACAGATATTCACGCATATATATTTTCTCCCCTTAATATTCTTGTATGTTCGTCCTTGGTCATGTTTCATCGCGTGGCCGCATAATTTTCCCTTCCCCAGGATGCCGAACTTCCTCGCCCAATGACAAGGAGGCTGAGATTGATGCTGATTTACTATTTTGACGGGAGGTCACAGTCTGACGTCCTCCTGCATGGCCTTCACGAAGCAAATTGCTATTTTTAGAGTATTGCGCTGGACTTTCCTTTGTTCGCCATTTTGCACCCCCCGATATTTATGTTCTGGAAATTGTCTTCAAACGAGGCGTTTTGGTTTTGAGGACGTTGGTGAAGACGACACCCCCCGGCCCCTCATCAAGAGGGAATCCATCCCTGAGGATGAGCACCACTCATCCTGTCCTGTCTACCGCTCACGTATGATTGTTTGTGGATGTGCCCGCCTCATTGACTGTCATCATGACCGCCTCATCATCATCACCTCTGCCGACGTGACGGCGGCTCTTCAGCTAAAGCAACGACCTTTATGCACACTGTTATGGCGTCAGAATACACATCCTCCGTCGTAATAATCTCAGTTAAGTGCTGGAATTGTCGTTGTCTGTGTTTTCCTGAGTGTACGTGTGGTCCTGCGCATTTATCCAGGTGTTCCTAACGAGATTCTTCTTTTCTGTGTTTTGTAAGCACGTGTGTCCTTGTGTGTGTGTGTGTATGACTGTCTGTCCATCGGCATACTTGGCCTGCATGAGAACATGTGTGTATATCGGAAGGATTGATAGAAGATCCTTACGTCTATGGTATTTAGCCGTTAACGAACGACGTAATGCGGCAATGAAGAGTTGGTGGTTCATGATATAAACCCGATTTTCACGTGGACAAGATAAATTGTTTATGTTACTTATGAGGATGCTGCCAAACCCCATCAGCTCAACATATTACAGAAGACTCAAAAGGAACAATCATCGTCGGTAAAAGATTCATATACCTTCATAAACTAAAACTCGGGCTACACTACAACGCGTCGTAGAAGGAAATAATCATACCTAAACTCCAATTTCTGGCTCATTTTCCCCGGAATACAGTGTCTGGCTCTGAGAGACGACTCACACCGGGACTTGCGGTGGCAAATTCACGGTATGAACCATGTCATTAGGCTTAACACGGAGCACATTTCCACCGGGGTTCGAACTCCAGCTCTGTGTACTCTGCTCATTACCCTCTGGCCAGCAACGGGTCCAGAGTACCAGGGAAGCAAGTGATTTTTGCTATTCATTTCCCCCCAGCGTTACGATCCCGCAATGATTTCACAAAAAGAGGATGATTGATGCCTTTTGGTCATTTCCCCTGGGAGTTCCGCCCACATCTGCAGACATTCAAGGCCCTGAGGAGTCGCAGCGACTCCCCCAGACCTTCGCCCAGTTGATCACACCACCAGGAGAGAGTGAAAAAAAAATAGCGATGCTCTTCTTCCCGAAATGATTATCTTGGTTTCCGATCGTCTGAGGTTGAGTAATTATGCCGTCCATAAGTGAAGGTGTTCTGCTATCAGCGATTATTTCCCCCAGTCTCTCTCATCGCACACCTCGGGCGGATGTCAGTGGTTTAATGCTAAGTTGCAGTGGAAAATGTATATATATTTCTACGACGCAGACAGAAACGTTGTTTGATAGCGCCGTCGACACTAAAGAAAAATAGTTGTTCATATATTGTATCTTAAAGAAGATTTATCTGATGGTAAAAGAAAACTGACTAGAACTATTAATTGATGCAGATGAAAGTTATGGCGTTGAGTACCATAGTGACGCAGATGAGGACGAAGTGTCAAAGACAAGAGACGTGGTGTTCATCCAGCTGCGTCTGGAAACTCCATCGTCAGCACATACTAAAGAAAATTCACCAGAACTATGGGTCCTAATATGGACCAAGGCCACTTAGCAGTCTGCTTATGTCTTCCCTCCAGTGTTTTCATTACTGGTGAAGTGTATCACGTGCCTTCCATGACAACTCCCTGAGACTTAAGGATAGTTTTCACAAACGGCGAAGATGTGCTGTAGGAACATGGTCGACAGAATGGCTTTAAAGTGGAGTTTAGTTTCATGTTCTGTCACAAATTCGTTCCGCCAGATTTTGTAACAATTGTCTCGTTTTCACTGATTTTTGTCGGTGATTTTACACGGCTAATGAAAGGAGTATTGTCTTTCATTTTTTATATCGTGAAATAACAATATCATATTCGTTCATTATTTTCAGCTTTATCTCATCTAAGAAAAAAATATCTCTATTGTTTCGTTTTTTATTGATCACTAGAGACAGAGGATGTCTCAGCAGTAAATCTTACGGAAGCAATAGTCTTATAATTTTCCACATCCAGCAATTTCCTCTCTCACGTTTATTGCTTGATACAGTTGTGAGGATGACCTTCCATCCTATCCACCCCCCGGCGTCGCTCCGGAGCGCCGTGATATGAAGCCATCATGAGGGAAGAAAGAAGCGCTACGTTATAACATTACCGTTGTAATAGATCCTTGGTGCTCTAGTCAGCAACGAAAAACTCATCTTACGTGTTCACTTACTCACGGGATCTAAAACAGTTTCAACATCCATGAATATTTTCTTAATATTTTTGTTCATCTTTTGTATTATGGGCACAAACTACTAGGCTCAAGGTTACATACCATTCTAAACGACCTTAGTATTACACGTACGATTGGTTAAGATATCAAGTCATATGTATAATCCAATGATGATTACATCTTTAGCGGTGACCACGGCATCTCCCGGTGGTTGATAATGATAGCAAAATTGTTGTGTGCTCGAGAACTAACACACACAAATCGCCAATTTTTTCGTGTTTTCTTTTTTTTATTGATGTGTTGGTAGGATGTCAGCGGGTGTGGAAATTCGGATTCAGTTTACCATAAGAGGTGTTGGCCGAGCGGTTATCGCACTCGCCTCCACTTCTGTGGTCGTTGGTTCGGTCATGAGAGTCGAAGGCTAGTGCTGTATAATATGCTCGCCCGGCCAACGCCAACCCAAGGTACTAAGTCCGGATTTTTCACCAACTCGGAGAGGAATGTTCGTGGGTTGTCGATGCGTGAAAATCCGGATACAGTTTTTACCCCCTGAGACATGATTGCCCTTCGTCATGAGATTAATTTGACATCAATTAGGTAGACCTTGAGCAGAAACTCTCTCTCTATCTTGAAGGCCGTCCTTTCAGCGAGCCAAGGACCTTAACTGGCCGGACCTGAAGCATGAATCTTTACTAAAGGCCCGTATCCTCTGACGCCCAAGGACATTGACAGGTGAGTCTCTCCTGAATTTAGGCAATACCCCCTGACAGCCAAGGACCATGACCGTGAAGCTCTCTTGAAGACCGTGCCATATAACCAAGAATCTCAATTAGCCGGACCTTGACCGCGAACCTCCCCTTAAAGTCCGTATCCTCCAACAGCCAAGGACCTCGACTTGTTAGACCTTGAACGTGAATGTCTTTTCCAAGGCCGTAATCCTCTAACAGCCAAAGACCTCAACTAGCTGGACCTTGACCGTGAACCTCTCTTGGAGGCCCCATCCCCAAAAAACCAGGGCCCCCAGCCGTCGCCTTAACCTCGAGCAGCCGAGACGTTATCCAGTGTATGATAAAGTAACAATCATCACGAGGAATTACGTCTCATACTGACATATTCCTCGGAATGATATCTGGACATTTATTCTGAGGTCTTCCAAGCTAAAACACAACACATTATACATACAAAAGGGAAGGAATGCCTAAACCCTTTTTTTCTTAAACATTTTTTGAGGATGAGTTTTAACATCAGATATTATGTCCTTCAAACGTGCAATTTCCTCAAGCTGCTCGAAGATTGCCAGAGGAATGAATCACGAGGACCGTGATGAGTTGACAATGATCGCCATCTGTTGTATAGTAATTTCCCTGCATTCCAAGTGTAAATACAGAAGATGTGTAGAAGTTGCACTTAGGTTTTTGATTGTATTCTTTTATGCAGTTTATTTCAGTATGTCTACATCAGTGTATATATGGTGTTATCACTTATTAACACATTTTGGTGTTGGTGTTCTACACTCGTGAGGCCCCCATTTCTTGAATTTCCCTTTTGCATATGACTGGAGTCTGTCGTTAGAAAGGGCCAGGTCCTCACCAGAGCTGCTTGTTGTCCAAGGTTATGTGTAAGATGGAGAGAAAGCGTGCTTGTAATAGACGTTTGGGGCCCTTGGGTAGGATCCTTGAACAAGATAGTGCAATCCTTGAATACGGAGCACGACGGTGCGACCCTGAACACGTTAAGACAGTCCTTGAGTGCGACGTTTACTGCCCTTTGCATGATGGTAAGATCCTTGAGCATGACGGTACGACACACGAACACGACAGTGCCATCCTTGAGCACGACGGTACGATCCTTGGACCCTTGAACACGACAGCGACATCTTTGAATACGACGTTCACGACCCTTTGGATATAATAGGGTCAGGTGGGAGGTCACGCCATCATGTTGAAGGACTGTACCAAACATAGTGATTAATTATGCTATTCGAATTCGTAATTTAGCAATCGTTAATGTCATGATCGATTTCCAAACTGATCAAGAAACGTAAATAAGAAAAGAGATATAAGATCCAGGTACAGACAGATAGATACGCGGTAGTAACATGTCAAAATGCGATCCTTAAAAATAACAAGTTGATCTAAATCTATATATCTCCCGGAAAAATATTGGAATAAGGAAGTTTTGGCTTAATGGCACAAGATCCGAATGTATGTTAAGATGTTTTTTGATTTGTCATTCAGAGTTGCACATCTCAAACATCGTCCTTGCCCCGAGGGCAAGGACGTGTGAAAAACACCAGGTTACTTGTTCTTAAGGTGAGGAGATTCTACGGTTTGGCGCCCGACCACTTCCTTTCTTAGCTCCCGACCGGAGAAAGTGGTCTGCGTGGGTCGCCTCGTGTCCCGGGTATGGTCACAGAGGGCGGCGGAGTGTGTGAGAAAATTCACATCAGGTGCCACTAGGGTAGTCTGGAGGCTTGAAGGTATATATGGCGTGCGGCGGGGTGGAGTGGTCCAAGGGAAAGTGAAAAGGACATGGTATTGATGCAGGATGGTTAAGATGTGGGTATATGGCTGTCCGGGAGACGTCGACTGTGCGTGTGACGAGGAAAGGTATCGTAAAGCGAAGGTAGAGTTAGGAGGGTTATGGAGGAGTGAGGGAGAGATCAAAAGTTATAGATTTAGTGTTTAACATGAGAATATATTACGACATGCAGGGTAACTTCGATGGCATTTTTACCATGAGATAATGTTGGCGCCCAGGGAGAGGGAGAGCACATTTCAATGACAGCGAAAGAAGACTGAGTAGTCACTTTATACACACACACGAGCGTCCGTGGTGCAGCAGTTAGTGTTACTAACCATGAGTCAGACGGATCCGCCAGGAGTCGGGCCCACGTTAGTTCGAACACTAGACGCGACAATCGCCCCACATTTAACCCAAGTGTCCATCCTCCCATTAGGGCTGGTCGATAAACGGGTATCATACCTAGTCTGGGGTTTTAGTGTGTCTGTATGCACATAAGGGTAAAGACATGGTACATATATACAAGGTTAAGAGACGAGGTGACTCGAGCGTAAAACTCGATCCCACGAAAAATATAGTCACACATACGCACCGTGTGGGAGGTGGGCGTGGGCTGCACCTGGTACTACAGACCTCACTACGCGCCCATAAGACGTCATCCACCATTTCATCACCTTTCAAGCCATGGGATTGTTTTCAGCTTAATACACCAGTCGGCCCCTCATGGCTACGTCATACCCCGGGCCTCTGGCTGCTCAGATTACACATTACCTTCAGGGGGAATGTTGGCTCTGAAGAAGAGTTAGTGCCTTAACGCATAGAATACTGATTGAGGCGATGACTTGTTTTCATCCCTATGAAAATTTAGGAAAAAAGTCTAAGATACCCGCCATTATCTGCTATAAACGGAAACTCTCTGTAAATTGTCAAAGAAATAAAGTTCGTAATTTTAGCTATCTTCATTTCCAACTCAAGTGAAATTTAATCAAAACGTAAAATTACACATTATCAAAATTACGACGCAGTCATCATGGCTTCCTGAAGGTGTTCAGGTGCTTCTCCTGCCGGAGGTTGAAGCTGCTGGCTTCCCCGCACCTGTGTTAATATGCTTCTCAGGTGGGTGAGTCTTGCTGAAGGTCACGAGAGGGGAATTTCTTTCCATTGTCCTTTCTGTTCGCTATTGCCCAGGCAGACTGACGGAATATAGATAAGAAAACTTAATCCCGTTTACTGATGGCTACATAGACTAATATACAGAAGGGAAAGTCAGATATACGTCTAAGAGACAGATACACATGTGTAAAAGTTCCTTAGATATGACTCCACCACCTTTTTGCGTCGACTGTGTAGCGTGGCAGAGATACCTGGGGATCGTTGCGTCCGTCTTCGTAGTCTGTCCGTCCGTCCGTCTGTGGGGTGAAGTCGCACTTTAACCAGCGCTGTAACCTTGGTGATAACTTGAAAAGTCTCACTCAAATACTCTTGTAACTTCAATGTTTCTCACCATCTAAAGAATTGATTGGCACAAGAACCCTGGTTCAGTCAGGTATGCCGAGAAGTTAACGTAATGAGCGCGACGTTATGCCCCTTGGGCAAGATGTGCTTGGCCGTTGACGTGACTACCTGAGGGTCACGTTAAAAGTCATGCTCAAGGATCGTAGCGTTTTGTCCAAGTGGTTAAGATATTTGTAAAACGTAGTTTAAAATGACACGTTTCCTAGGCTACTGTATGTTATAGAGTATCATTCTTGTTAGATGACAGAGTAAATGGGATGTTGAGATTGACCCTAGCCTACTGAGATTGAGGTACGTGTTGGCAGTGACCTAGTGCCGCCAGTGGTGCCTTATCTTGCTGTGGGTCGTGTGCTGCCACCTGCCGGGTATCGCTGTTCTGCCACCACTCGTTTACCTCCCACTGACGGCACTAAAGTTTGCTCACTTTAGTCATTCAAATGCATAC
>JAUUDW010071412.1:4203-16218 GCA_032361385.1 Panulirus guttatus
CTGCTTCAGTGGATTTGGTGTTTTGTTTCATTTTGAACTGGCACTAGTAGATCCAGAGTATGATATTGTACTGGTAGTTCCTTTTTCTTAAAGGGTGTACCTGCAAGGACACAGAGGTGTTTTAGAGATGACTTTCATAAACTAACTGATTTTATCCAGTATGGAGAATATGTAACACCACACAACCTCTTATAGGTTGAGAAGCAGTTGCCTGATGATGGGGCTTGGTTATTGCACACACTCATATTCAAAATAGATTTAGGGAAAACCTAACTGGCATAATATAATGCTAGTTGCAAGTACATGTATCATCCTGCAGACCAATAAGCTTTTTCCATTTTTTGTTTTGCTTTAGAAAATGACAGTAAAGTCAGTGTTATCCAGTAGTGACCTGCCAATAAATTAGATAGATTCACATATACTCTGTAAACTTGCTGTAACAGTAAATCAAGGGAGCCTTATTGTTCTGTAAGAGAATTACAGTTACACTGTCATAATTATTTAAACTTTCCATCAGCCAAGGGAAAATTTTGTTGTTAAATTGTTTCATTTTTATACTATATATCATCACCACAAACATATAATTTCTCAGTATCATCATTCACAAACATACAATATCTCCTTGTCTCGCATAACACTTGACAACACTTAACTCACACAGTTCGTTCTTCGTAACTCTAGATTTTCCTGTGATAGATAGAAGTAGTAAATAGGATATTAGACAGGAGCATTAGGTAGAAGCAGTGATTAGGAACATTAGGTCGGAGCATCAAGTAGAGGTAGTAGGTTACTTTGTTAAGCCACTCCACTCTGACACATTCAACAAACATACATGGAAATGGATTTGATCACTTTTACAAACATACCTTAACCACACATTACTAAGCTGGAAAAGCAATAAGTAATTCAAATAAAATCTTCAAGTTCCATTAATTGACAGCCTTTCACAGCTTTTACACCTTGGCTTTCATTTATCCATATTATAACCACTGTAATTATTAGCACTGGTACTAGTTCATAAATATTTTCTGTTTATCATATACATCACCTTCAGTCCATGCCATTTTGCATAAGCAGAATCTTCCCCAAACAATGTAGTTGCTGACATTTTTTGATATTTTATTAAATATGATTCAGTATAATGGATAAGCTTTATAATAGCATAGTACAGAGTTGCATTAAAATAGGTTTGCAGGATTTAATTGAAATTATGATGCTAAAATTTAAATAAAAAACATAATAATGGTTGTTCAAATGACAGCTAAGATTTTATGTAGTGAACAAGAATTAACTTTATTTTCTTGTCTATATTCAGCAAAAAATACACAGCAGTAAATCAGTACTTATTGTGAATAGTTATTGAGCTCTTTCAGGATTTTCAAGCAGTCATTTTACTTTGCCTTTTGACCATTAATGGAAATAACCCCATATCAGATGCTTCAGCACTGTAAGGTAGTGCCACTTTCCAAATGCAACATCTTATTCCCAACAATGAAGTACAGTAGGGTCGTCATTTGAACTGTGGTCACCTGCATGATGTCCTTTTAGAATTAAGTCTTGTAAATATACAAGGAGAAACTAGTGATATGGTTTACCGATACCTTCATAGTTGGTGACAATCATGCTCATGACTAAATTAAGAATTTAATTCAATTTTTCTAATTGAGGTGTAAGTATTCATTATATGTTCAGAATTTGGCAGCCAGTAAGAGGACACATTATATATATTACCTTAAGGAATTTTTTAGTTGTTTATATGTCTTTTATGTCTTCTTAGACTGATTTTATTCCCTGTTTCTCACCAAGACAGGTATGGACAACTGATTATTGTGTGCAAGACTTTTTTATAGAGCTTTATTTTTATTTTATATATATGTACATATGTATACATTTTCTTCTGTAAGTAAAGATCTGTAAATGAGACCTGTTGATTTTGGTATTTAGCAAGGAAGTTTCTTGTTGAATTTTTGCTATTAAATATTCATTCAGTGCCTGTAATAGCTATCTTTAACAGTTATATAAGATTATGGTGCTGAAAGGAATACTGGACAGATTGATACACTTCATTCTAACCATGCAAAATGCATGCTGAATAAATGTTAGACAAATGTGACATGTTTACTGCTTATATTGGTCAGTAAAGGTATCTGGTAGAGACAAGCAGGAAGGGTTTTAGCATGTCTGAGACTGTATGGATTAAGAAAGTAGTTACTCTTAACAGTGCAAAATTTTCCAGAAGGAAAAATGGGGGAGAGTTCAGATTTAGGGAAGGATCAAGTGATATAAATGATAAGGTTAGGCAGGGAGTTGCTGTGTTGTTTTTCATCATAAGTGTTCATAGTTCAAGACGATGGTACAATGAGAGGTTTTGCCAGTAGAGAGAGAATTTTCATTGAAGAATTATGAAAGGGGGTGATAACAATTAATGCCATTTTATGCAAATGATACTGAAATGTACTAAAGATATTGAAGAATGCATTACAGGCAAATGTGAATTATCTTAGATATGGAAACAAATAGAAGTAAAGATTACAGAATATTGAGGGACTAATTTGCAAATAAAAGAGGATTGTAATCAAAATTGAAAACTATGTTATGAAGCAAATAAGTAATATTATTATGTGTAAGAGAGGTGAACCAAAAGAATACATCTTAATTAAATGCACAGAAGATGACAAGTTTTAGGTTTTAGAAAATGGATTGCATTCGTAATAGTCATGACTGAATGGAGGACAGAATATTCAAAAGGGTATTGGATAGTCATGACTGAATGGAGGATAGAATATTCAAAAGGGTATTGGATGATAAACTGGTTGTTGGAATGTGCTGGGATACATAAAAAAAGCCGTTTCTGAGTGTTAAAATACTATTAGAGGAGAGTATGAAGCCCAAGTTTTAAATTCTTTGTGTGGCTTCTGTGCATGTGTTCTGTAGTGGATGTATGTGAAGAAACTTTTCCTTCTGGTTTAGACAGAGTGGAGCTGTGATCTGGATTTGTGTAGCTTAGCTCTTAACTGGTCTGTTGCTTAGAACTAAAGGATATAAAAACTGCAAGCAAGTAAACAGTTCCTACTTATATGTACACCTTTGCTTTCTCACCTTCATGAGGTAGTGTTAGGAACAGATGAACAAACTGTCTCATTTGCATACATCTAGTTGCTAACTGTCATGTACATATGTATATAATGTATATTTCATATGTATATAAACATATTGGGTTTTGGCATAGGTGTGTCTGAGAAATGCAAATGAGATAAAGTTTAAGTGCTCAGAGTGTGGTATGAAGACTCAAGATAGAAAGAGAATTAAGAAGTTAAAAATATGGAGTGGGGAAAAGATTAGACATAATAATAGGGACATGATAGAAGAGAAGAACATGAACTATGTGATTGTGTGAGATGAATCAGGTAACTTAGGGCTAATGTGGGAAACCACAGTTGTTAATTGCCCCCAGAGAATTAAGTTAGTACAGTTTACAGGAATGTAATTCAGAAGATTTAGAAGAATCTGTCAAGTACATCCAGCTGTGTAATGGAAAATGGCATAATAGATACTAATCGGTTGACATGGTTGATTTAAAAAAAAAAAGATTGTGGAGAACAATTAGCTTGTTGTTGAAAGATTATTATTATTATTATTAGTTTGGCATATCCGTTTTAGGGGTAAAATGCAGAGAGAGAAAACGATAATACTAGTTTATTTTTACTTAAAAATTTTGCATTTATAAGATAAATTAATATAGTGTTTAGTCTTTAATCAGGTATAACATTTTTAAGAGTAATGCTCATTTTTGTCCATCAAAAGTGCTGTACCTATTCAAAATCATTTAACTCTTTTTGTACAGTTTTACCGTTAATGAACTGTGCTATATCTATAAAACAGCAGCAACTGTAGCAAGTCTTTTTTCATGATATATGATCAGACAGCATGTCCCAATTATTTAAATATTAAGCCTAAATGATTTTAATTAATAAAGTTTTTGAGTTTGAATTATCAGTATGATAGTACTGTGTTCAGATGTTTGTTAAGTGGTTATGATGAGCTTACAGTGTAACGGCTGATGGGAGATTCAGTACATAACCTTGTGGGAATGTGCGGATACATCTTACAACCTTATAATGACTAAAGTAAATGGGAAATATTTAATGGCTGATGAGAGACTCAATATATACTGTGGTTGTTGGTATAATTCCATGCATCTTACAGCTTTATAATGATCAGAATAAATGGGAAATATAAAGGCAGTAAATATATTATTAAATAGCATTTTTTGAATCGTTTCAAAGTTCATTGAAAAGAAAATGTTTTTACCAGTAACAGTTGTTTTGCTGCTATGAGAAGTACCTAATAAAGTCTCAGTAAGAGAGCATAAAAAATTTGATACAAAAAATGGACTCATACATCTGTTTTTGCCATCATCCACTACCACAGGATGTATCCTTTCACGTAAGAATTCTAATGCTTGGATATTTGTGTGACAAGAAGACCAGATTTCTGCATTTAAGTATGACATGGTTAATGTTATTAAGCATATGAAAGAATAAACCTGTGTGATAATTTTATAGTACTAGTTTGTTACTGAAGCTGTGGAGTACAAAAGAGTATATGTGAACAAACATAATATGAGTGATTTTTTTTGCTAAAAACCTTTTTGAGCAGCAACAGTTTTATTATTATTATCATTATTATTATTATTATTAATATTATTTTATTATTATTATTATTATTATTATTATTATTATTATTATTATTATATACATATCTGATCACAGATGATGTCTGTAAGACTTCATGTATTCTACCAGATAGTAGGCTTAGGAAAGTAAGAATACTGATAATAACTAATACTGATTGAATATTAATACTTTGTTTGGGTCTTGCAGACTGGGAAGTCATTTATGATACCCAAGCTGTCAACACTCAACATTGGAACAAACAGTTAGCTAGATCAGAAACCCACAAAGTCTTCAGTGAAAGTGGATGGTCATCCATGTTACAAGTCCACATCAAATCTCAAGTGAGAGTGGACATCCATCACTGCACTGTCGTATGGGTACAGCATCTCCACTGAGAGTAGATGTCTTACTGTCACAAGTCCATTTTTAGTGACAGTGTAAACATCCTCACCAAGGCTCCTGTGAGAGTGGATGTCCATCTTTATCGCATGTCCTTATCATATGTGTGGTGAGAGTAGGCATCAATTACTGTTCATAGCAAGTCCACGTGTGAATGGACTTCTATCACTGTCACATGTCCATGTCAGTTGTTCCATATGAGTGGACATTCACCACTGTTACAAGTTCACACACGTCTGGTGAGAGTGGACATCCAACACTGTACCAAGTCCATGTCAACTCTTCAGTGAAAGGGGATGTTCCTCACTGTCACAAGTCCACATTAAGTTTCCAGTGAGAGTGGATGTCCATCACTCACAAATCTGTATTGCATGTACCATGCAAGTGGGTTTATCTCACTGTTATAAGTCCATACCAAGCTTGCGATGAGAGGGGGTGTCCACAAGTCCACATCGAGTCTTCAGTGAGAATGGATGGCCATTTGTCACAAGTTTACATCATGTGCACACTGATGGGTGGATGGTTATCACTGTTATAAATTTGCATTATATTTCCAGTGAGTGTGGATGGTTATCAGTGACTAAAGTTTATACCAAAGCTATAGTAAAGTGTCATCAGTAGTAGTCTTATGAAACTCCTGATGGTAATCATATCCACATTGAGTCTGCTGAAAATCAGCACAATAACCTCAGACTGTTGTGTTTGTCAAATTTATATAGAATTTTGGTTGTTTGATACATAATCCTGCTAAAAGATGACACTATGGAAATGCGATCAGCTCAAGTTTCCCTCAAGATGCGACTCTCGAGAGCTAAGCTCATGCAGCAGATCAGAGTCTACAGGAAATATGCAGTTACAACTCTGGTCCAAGTTCAAAATCTTCACTTTAGATATCACAGTGATATGCAGTCTGTAAGATCGGTGATTCAGTTTCTATAAGTAATTAAATAAGGCAATATTAAAGTTGTATGTATCTGATATGAAAGAAAACATTTTGTGGGTACTGTCTTTCAGTATTATTAATCAATGTTTGAAAAACAAGTTGATGTTTTTTGAAACAAAATTTACAAAGTGAGAAATATTACTGGGTATGTAACAGAGATTGATATTTCTTTTACATTTTTAGATATGAAGATGATGAACTGCTGTTTTGAAGTTCTCAGGCATATACAGTACTTAAAAGATTATAATGAAATATTTCTCAGTTTCATAAGTTTAGAATTTAAATCTGCATCTTAAATGACTAACTAAAACAATTGTAAGAAGCTATAACTTAAAAATTGAAAATTGTAGCTGCTACTGTTGAGTGTATGACTACACAATTAAACTGTCACAAGAGTCCATTGAAAAAAGGTGCTACCGTATTGCATTTACCTATGTGCATATCACTTCTTTTTCATCCTGGAGTAAATGATCCTTTATTAGAACTTCAGCACAAAAGCAGATAAAATGTGGATACTACATGAAATGACCCGACACAAAACTGTAAGTGGCAGTGAAGAAAGTGGTCTATCAGTGAATCTTAAATAAAGCTTTCATTGTAGTTTCTGAAAGTTATTTATCAAAGTTACTTCATGTTAACCAGTGATTTATTAAAATGGGTTTTACATTTTGAATAGTTGATCAAATTAGAATAATTAGGTAAAAGACAAGTGATGTTGACATTTGGATGAGAAAATTATTAGACCAAAAGTTGCTGGCAAAGACTTTAGCAACTTACAATGTTTTAAAGGTAGGCCAGCTCCTTCTAGATTAATTGAAACAGAAAGAGGATGAACTGTTCCAGTGATAATTCTAGGGGTCTTTTTGCCAGTCATGACAACCTACTTATTTCATTTTCTTTGAGCGGACCAATTTTATTATAGAATCTTAATATTGGGGCTGTAAGGGAGACTATAGCAGGATTTCAGAAGTTCTAGTATCACAGTCAGAACTTTTTTTTAATGCATTAATTCCAGAACAATTCTAAGGACCCCCTTTCTATTTTTGTATTTTAATTTTATCATCCTGGTTGCTCAATGCTTTATATAGTCTGCCTTGCAGCTCTGGCAGTGTTCAATGTTTTACAGATATTTCTGCTTTAAGAAATAAATTGATGAAAGCCATTTAATGGAAAT
The DNA here is from genome assembly GCA_032361385.1 of Panulirus guttatus. Taxonomy (NCBI): domain Eukaryota; kingdom Metazoa; phylum Arthropoda; class Malacostraca; order Decapoda; family Palinuridae; genus Panulirus; species Panulirus guttatus. Next base: position 11,396 of record JAUUDW010071412.1, read on the forward strand.
AATTTTGGAAAAGAAGGACCTGTACACTCCTTTTCATTATCATAATTTGGGCTACAGCAAAATTTAGTACTATTATACCATTAAGATTTGCTTATTCTAAGAACTAAAACTTCTTGCATCACAGTAGAACTTCAAAAATACGCATATGTATTTTGATATTAGTTGTATATGTAGACTGCAAAACTTTGCTTCCATTTATGAGTTCAAAGAACTTTAACTTCTACTAGTAAATGAACTATGGTACTTTTTAAATCATTACCTATATTGTCTGTTAATTTTGATACTGAGTCTATTTTCATGAATATGAGTGACATCCATTAATTTAGTTCTTGTTATTCCAATCAATTTAAAGATTCCACTTATTTATGGAAAGGTTTTGGATGAAAAATTAGAAATCTGCTGTGGTTCAAAACATATGTTGTTCACCTTGTTCATGATATCTCAGTTCCCCATGTACTTACTGGCAGAAAATTATGTATATATTAGAGGTTCTTGGGGCAGGAAAGTAAAATATATATAAATGGATTTTTTCTTACAGTGACCAACATGGTTTTGTTAAAACATGCTCCAATCCAGGCTTTCCACAGGTGTTTGTAGACTTGACTATTAAATGTAGAAAAGTTATAGGAATAGAAGTGCGTAGCTTTGCCATTCAATTAAAGTAGAAGGTTTCATAATAATCAGTCCCCATGTGGCTGGTCGCCACACAGAAATGGCAGTAAGCAGCAGCCACATGTGTGGCTGCAGTACAAGCCTTTGTGGCAGGGACACTTTTATTATGATCCTAATCTAAAATCACCAGTTAAACATATAAAGTTGGTAATCTACTAAATCCATTATTCCTAATTACTTCATAAGCTTCAATATCAAACTCATAATTTATGACTGAGTATTTTGCATAAAAAAGAATGATGCATTTACAGTTGACATTGTGTTAACTATTGTCAGTAGATTCAGTTATATCTGTGTTAAACATTCTACCATATATCTAGAACCTTCACTTTCCAAAAGAAGCCTGGATGTTAGTCATTGCATTATCTTCATTATTGGCACTTTTGTATGCTGAGCTCTTTTACAACAGTGAATCAGAAATCACATACATATAATTACCTGTTTGCTATAATATATATGAAACTCTTCTTTAAGAAACATGAAAAATATCAGGCAGATTTCCAGCCATAATCTTTGTCACTCAAGAATTAAATAACTTAAACATGGTGCTAGCAATGTCTTGCTATATTGGAACCTTGACCTTAGGTCAGTCAAACCATTGCCAGTTCTGATATGTTTAACAGGTAAAATAGTACTGGCTCTAAAAACAAAATAATATTAATTAAACAAAACTATGATGAAATCTATCATAATTTTATTTGACTAATTTTAAAGTAATGTATTTCTCTTGTTTACTTGGAGCAGTCCAATTAAAACCTCCCATTAACGGATTTTTTTATAGAATCACAATATGTGATGTGTACTTCTTACCCAAATTGTGATCCTGATTACTGTGGTATCATGGACATGTAATACCTGTATGTATTTTAAAGGTTCTACTGTAACATATATTTTACCATTACATGGTCAGCACAATAGTGAAAGTAATTCAAATACAGCTGACCCATCTTTTAATAAGCATGGCTGAAGTTGAATGAACCAGAATATTAAATTTTTTTCTTATCTAGTAGACTGCATTAGTTAATTATTGGCATAATAGCCAGCTTTGTATGTGGAGCATTATATTTGACTAAATACGGATAGGAAACTTTCATGAGAGTAATAAATTACTTAAAACATACTTCTTGATTTTACAAGAAATGTAAATGGAAGGAATAGCATAATATATTTTAAAGTGTCAGAAATATTTGTAAATCATTTATTGCTCGTGTAGATAGATATTAAAAGTCATATAGATTCTTGAATTATCATGGGAAAATAAGTTATATGCTATTAAAAAGTAAAAAAAAAATCATGCAGAAAAAGATATTGTAAATGATAGTGAATACCCTGAAAAATCTGTTACTGCATATAATCTAATTTTTCCATGCTTGCTTATGAACTGTGAAGGGACTAGGATTCAGGTTCTCAAATGTAGGATTCTGCTTTGAAAACTTTAAACTCAATAGACTATAAAGATTCCATTGTCCCCCCACAGTACCCAGTCGACCAGTCACCGTTGCCAAATCTTCTCTTGTTCATAATAGTCATATAAGTTAAGTTTGCAAGGAGAGAACACTGAAAGGATTCTAATGTTATATATAGCTAGGCTGTAGGAAAGCAACAACTAGTGCAGTTTAAAGAGATGCAATATGATTTTAGGAAATATCATTGTTTTCTCATAGATACTTGCCTCATATAATATGCTTTGTTTATTGTATACTGAATAAAAAATTATTATAAGCTTCATTTATATATGACAAATTTGTTCTCTTAAAAATCAAAATTTTATGATAATACCATTTTTCAATAACATTTAAACTTGGTTTTGTATGACCTAAAAATTGTTGAACATGACCACAAATGGTCCAAATTTACTATCAACACAGTATATGCCCAGATGCAGTTTATACAAGGCTACAGTATACTGTATGTTAAAAAACAGAAGTTCTTGTTGAATTATATACATACCCAAAGATTTAAACCTTATTTAATGCCAGTATGGTCAAATCCTCTCAGTCCTGGTGTCCTTAAGTCTCATCCAGTTGTTTCAACTTTAAGATAATTGGATTTCAATCTGGCTGAGGTGTAGTGGATGACAGTAGTGTAAGAAAAATTTCATTTAGGTTAAGTGGTCAGTTGTGATATGAGCCACAATTCTCTTCCTACAGAACTGATTCATCTGGATAATAAATGTTATGTTTGTTAAAGAGTATATTTTTCAGTTATAAGGTAAAGTGCATGGATCCTAACAGGGAATGCTGACTGCATTTTTCTGTAATGAAATAGAAATTCCAATTACTATCATCAGCAAAAAAACATTAACTTACAAAGTTACTCAGTAGTTATAGATTGTAAGGATTATTGCATATTTCATGTCAGTTGATATAATATTTGATTGATAACTTTAACTGTACATGTACAGGTTTTAGAAAGTGGTCATACAAAACCCAATGGTTCGTGCAAAGGATTAAGCATACTTTTGTGTAAATAAATCAAAAAAAAAGGAGTCAATAAGCAGCACATTTTACTGTGAGATGGTAAGCACACAGATCTTTACAAAAACTGTTTTCTGTGTATTGTTAGTGTCTCAGCTGTTGAACCATGAGCATGCTTTTGCTTCTTAAGTGTGCTAAAGCTGAACATTGAAGTAATCAAATGGAAATGTTTTTTTAATTAAAACTCCATCATCAATAGGAACAAGTTCTCAATGCTTGTACAACTCCAAATTCACATGTTCCTCCCAGGAATAGCTATGTTTCACAGTACACCTCTATCAGTGTGTTCTGCACGAGAATTCGAAAAAACAAGAGGAGTGTTGTGGAGGAAAGGCATATTATTAATCAGTTCTTAAAAAATGAGGCACAACACTTGAATGTACATTTTGAAGAATGATAGGTTGCTTCTCTTTGAGACATTATTCCTCAAACCTTGAGAGAATCTCTAGAATCCATGGCGGTGAAAAAACCCTAGTTCTATGCTTTCTGTTGAAGTAATTGCTTATCCTTCACTATGTATTTTTGTTATGCCTCCTTGCCTGGCCTAAGTCTCCCCACTGACCAATGAACAATCTCTACAGGGTGATGTCATCATCCTACTGGCCATCACGTTTGTACTAACTCATGGAATAATTCTTGGAAGATGGACATCACACCAGTGGTGGTTATCAATAGTTAGTAAAGTAAAAGGTTTTCCAAAGAGGAAACAAAAATCTTGGAAAACTGCTCACAGGACACTTCCATGAAGAAAAATAGATTTTTAATTATTGGAAACTACAATCCAGGAATTCTGCTCAAAGTACATTCCCATGAAGAGAAACAGGTTTTCATTCTTCAGAACTTACATTTCCTTCTAAGGCTGGTTCATCCCATGAGCTTTGACAGCATTTCAGCATGGAGGAAGAAGAGGGTTACAAAAAACTTTAACAGGAGAGGATAAAGTAAAGCTAAATAAAGTAACAAGTTATCCTGTAACACAATATGGTCCACCTACCCAGGAGGAGGTAACCCAGCACCACACAAGGTTGACCCTAGAAACCTTGAGTATGGTGTTATCTAATGAATATGTTAAAGACTCCTTTTGCTGAACTCCTCCAAGTGAGGGTTCCTCAGAAAGGCCAAAGTGATAAATATATTCCTAACATTATGTGCCCTAAAATTAAGGCCAGATTGTGGCTACAAAACAAACCTCAATCTAGGAAGAGACGTTCCTTGTTGAGAGATGAACAAGTATGTTCCCTTTATGCTTTCTGGTGACTTTTGCTCTGCGACAATGCAGACTTAGGTTTTGGCTGCTGCTGATATCTGGCCTGGAGGGATGCAAAGTCCTCTGGTGAAAGGGAGCGATTCCCTGAAGGGGAAATGTATGGTGTTATCTAATGAATATGTCAAAGACTCCTTTTGCTGAACTCCTCCAAGTGAGGGTTCCTCAGAAAGGTCAGAGTGAAAACTATATTCCTAACATTATGTGCCCTAAAATTAAGGCCAGGTTGTGGCTACAAAACAAACCTCAGTCTAGGAAGAGACGTTCCTTGCTGAGAGAAGTTTTAATCTTCGTGGACGAACAAGTATGTTCCCTCTAAGCTTTCTGGTGACTTTTGCTTTGCGACAATGAAGACTTAGGTTTTGGCTGCTGATGACATCAGGCCTGAAAAGATGCAAAGTCCTCTGGTG
>JAUUDW010071522.1:8125-24470 GCA_032361385.1 Panulirus guttatus
TAGAGCAGCAGTTTGTATGGCTTTACACCTTTAATGTTTACTTTCAGAATCTGCACTCCTGGAGGGGACTGGACAGACACCACCACAAAAGTACCACTGGATACTTCCACAACTACAAGGGCATATGCATTTTCAACTGCCATGGTCTGATAGATCCTGAAACCCTGATAAAAATTTTAAATCATTACAAAGATATCCAGATGATTTTATTACCTTTAATATTTGCTTACACAGTAGCTATATTTGTCAATATTTCACTTTTCCTAAATGTCGTTCATTTTTATCAAATTAATAATTTCCATGTTAATTGGTACTTACTTCTGGTGGGTAATACTGATAAACTTGCAGGCTTTCCTTGGAGAGTAACAGCAAGTACAGTGTGCAGTCTACTGTTAACGTAGTTTGGTCCAACACACCAAAGGCTGGCAAGCATTCAAACTCCTCAAAGATTTTTTCTTTTTCACTATACCGGAATATCTGTTGGGTGGTCGTTAATCTGAGTAACACTCCATAAAACACTACTATTTCCACTAATGAGATCATTGCATCATCAGCTACATACCAACCATCAACCTTATAAGGACTATAAAATGAAGTACTAGACAGAAAAAAAAAAAGACCCACTTACTAGTACTTCAGTAGTGTATTTGAGATTGTTTTCAAATATTGGAGAATGAGCTGCCTTTAACTGTGCCAAGGCAAAAAAGGTTTCCTCAGTAGGTAGCAGAGAGTGGAAAAATAATCCTGATGTTACATGTTCTGCGAGGTATTGTCCCTTCAACTGGAACTGCAAGTTAAAGATTTAGCGACAGTGATATTTAAGGATATATAACATTAGTGTCATCAAAGTTTAGCAGCAGAGTGATTGCAAAAATCTATTTTGAGCCTGCAGTCATACTGGGCATTACTAGCTTTAGTGTGGGGTAGGCTACTAGCTTGAACTTAAAGGGTTACACCATAAAGACTGCCATCCTATTAAAGCATGAAGCCCACATCAGTAACAATGACACCTAACACTACACACCTTTCTACCAATGCTATCCCACAGATATAGCTGTGATGTTGCTCTGTAAGTATCCACCTCATCAGCCTTCATATGGTTGGCCACCAAAAGGTGCAATCTTCCCTTGATCTGAAAAGGAATGAAATTGAACAATTTACGATAATTGCCAGAATTGTTCTTACAACACATGGTTGTGAACACCAAAATACGGTGAAAACACTGCTTTTTATATGATCAAAAATTTCATATACATAAAAGAAAACTAAAGGGGAAACAATTGCTATGTGTATTCTCTAGTTTGTGCTCTACAATTTTCACAAATTATCCTGCTGTACAAGGTGGAGTGCATTGGTGACTAAACATGGTTGCTCTAGGTTAACGAATCTTTTACACACTATCCTTTACACAGAATGGTGGATGTTTCACGTTAAATATCCATTGTGTACCTCTAGACCTGATCCAAATCAAAGTGTCCTCTCAGGTGGAGTGATATTACAACTTTTAGGAACCATTAATTTTTTAAGGAGCATGAACATCTACTTGCTGCTAATCATCACTGCTTTTGCTGCAATGTTTCTCTCTCCCTGGCTGTTTTAGTACTTCCAAATATCACCAACATACACTCCCTGACTACTGCTATTCCTCACGAATGAAAGTCTTAGGCTGTTAGGGGAACAGCAACATTTCCTGTGTTAAATTAGTAGATTCATGTTCAAAATAGGGCAGGAACAAGGATTTTGGTATTTTATCAGATTGCTTTCTCATTGGCATATCCTAGCCTTCTCTCATTGGCCTATCCTAGCACGACATATCATTTATACTTTATTCTGTCAATTATCTAACCTTGATCAGTACATTTGCATTTGTCTCATTTCTGTACCAATTTGCTTTCTTCCAAAATTTTGTTTTCCTGACTTTCATTTTTTTTTTCTCCAAGATCCTCATTTACCAAACTTGTTATTTTCATATCTACATGATGTTTATATACTGACATTTTTGATACCTTAAATGTATCACCAGTAATCAGACCTATTCATACAGTGTCCCATGTATCTTTCATCAATTTCAGCTTCACCTAGCAACCCATACCTACTTAAAATTGCTATACAAAACTCATTCTTGATAAACATTAAAAAGTTCCTCTACAAACAACTATATTTAAAGTTTTCTTTTATGTTTCTCAGACTTCTTTTTTCTTCCGGTTTACAAGATGTTCGTGAAACATCATTCTTCATTCATTTAACTAGTAACTGAGATGTTCGTGAAACTTCATTCTTCAGTTATTTAACTAGTAACCAATTTGTTTGTGAAACTTCATTCTTAAGTTATTCAACTGGTAACCAAAAACTTTTATAATCATTCATCTTTTTAAACCTCTAACTTCCATCTATAGCCCGATGCATTACTTCCAATCAAATTAACTCCTTTCCAGTCTTATGTCTTAATACCCCATAACTGTCTTCTTCACACATCTTACTCTTGAATTATCATTACTAAATTTTGCCACATACTTGCATTTAACATGCACCAGTTTCACATTCCATGCAACCCTACGAATCCACACTTTCTAAGCAGGTGCAGGAATCCTACTTGTTTCAAATACTATATGTACCTTTTGGGGTAACGTGTTTCCCAATGCACTTATTCCATCTCAGCAGTTTGTCAGAAATGTAGATGCCTATGGTCTTCGAGTAGACTGTCTACTTTCTGCCAGAGAAGATTTAATGTGAAGGGCAACAATACATAAGTAAAAATCTAGGAGCTAGTACTATTGGCATTTGTGAAATAATTTTTTTTATAATGTTTGCAGTAGATTTTCAGCCTGTTAAACGATAGTACGTAGTATTGTGCCCAGTTATCACGTAGGATAACATCAATAGTCTTTGAACAAGTTCGAGTTTGAAAGTAGTGTAAATTCCTCACAAGAAAACCAATTTCACTAACAGCATGTTACGTAAAACATAAAACTAGCTAAACCATTTACTTTGATCAAACTAATACCTCCCAAATTTTTTTTATTTTTATGTGAAATTAAACTATATATTTCTTAGGCTAATCCTTATGTATTTACTAGCTAAAGTTATTAATTATTTCAGTTATCCTCATTTACATGTATTAAAGTATAAGTGCTTTAGCAAAGCATAAACTGGTGTTCTAAGTACATTTTTGAAATCCAAAAATAATTACTTGTAAATGAACAGACACCCTTTTTTCAATGAACTGTATACTTACCAGAGTGAGGTCCAGAGTAGAAGCACTGTAACTTGTTTCGTTGTACCATACGACAACCACAGTGTTCAAGGATAGGTCTACTTTCAGTGTGTTTATAACTGTTCCAGTTTGGTTGAAATCTGTACAGATAAATGGTTAAAACATGCGGGTTAGAAATCTTCCATATACCTATAGATAGAAGAGAAAATAGTCAAGTTTCCCAGACATGTAGGTCAACTGTGAGGGGCAGGAGTAGAAGGCTGGATATCTTTCTCTAATCTGGTATCACGAAATAGTTGAAATGAGCAAAGCAAGGATTTTTCCTCAAGTTTTAGTTCTTGTTGATACCCCACTAAGGTCGGATTAAATAACATTAAAAACATCAGTATGGTAATTAAAACACTTGCTACCATAATCCTCACAAAGCCATTCATTATCAGCGTTTCAGTTTAAATCGACTCTGGGAATACCACCAATGACTACCCTGGTGACTACTAGTTCACCTTGCCTGACTAAAGTTCTTTTGGATACAAACATTGAAGATCATACAAGAAAAATTATACCATCACTCCAAACAAATGGCACCATCAAATCTCATGACATTCACAGAATGTATTAAACAAGCTTACTGGAGAATTCTCTCTAAGGTTATGGTCCTAAAAAGTCTAACTCTGAACACAACTATGTCAAGACACCTAGTCTGGATCTCTAGGATACACCACGTGTTACCCAAAAGCCTCCCAGATTCTCACTAGTTAATTAATACTCTATTTCATCCTTCTGCAAGCAAAGCTTAATCCCTCTTTTCTACCTCCCTTTGTATGACTATGTTCATTCTTCCTCTAAATCCTTGCCAATTTAGAAACTAAGAAACTTTTCCCGGCTGGGTAATCTTTGTACAAGTCCTCATGTTCCCTTTTCTACCCCTTTAAGTATCAAAGCTACTGTTCAATGACCATATTAAACTTGTACCATTCTCAACATTATTCCCAGTTAGAAAATAAGCTTTGTCGATAGTGGCAACTAATACAACAAATATCAATATAAACTTCAAATGTGTTAAATACTGATTATTTTCAATACGAGAAAAATTCTTGGAATAAAGCATTCTGAGTACTAGAGCATGATCAGTTGACTTATCAAGAATAAAACTATTAGAGATCGGCATGTACTGATACAGTAAAAGTCGAGAACAATTACTAAGTGGGTTAAACTAAATCTTAGCCACCTCGCCTTTAATTTGTTTCACACAATTCTCTGCTACATTAACACAGTCACTCATTCACTTCGTCCCCCATTATGAGATTTGCAAAAAATAGACAAGTTCTGTTAAGGCTTAAGAGTCTGGAGATTGAATAACAGCTGGGTAAAACATTCATTCAACCCATGTACTCGAACAAAAAGAGGCAGCTCAACAGATCTTCACAAGGCTGGTATTAATTATGAATGTTAGTTGTTCTGCAGATGGTGATCATTAATTTTGTACTGGTCCTTGTGTATTTTCTGTAATAACTTTAGGGAGTATTTGGTCTAATATATACATTTTGGTTAGCTTTTCTGCAGAATAGTAAATGGTACATTCATGACAACTGTTTTGGTCTTATCGAACACCATTTCCATCTAAATAGAATGGATCGGTTACATACAGCCTCAGTTTGCTCAAATAACCCAACTTACAAACAGTCTAATACAGTGAACATGTGCTTCCATACTGAGCATTTTTTTCTTCTCACAGAAGCTGACAAGTCTAACAAGAATGACATATCCATTCTTACTACCTTAACACACACAGCTTCTACACTGCATGCAAAAAATTCATTTGGTATTATCTAAAATTCCAGAGGTCCTTTATCAGCCATATAAACACTTCATTTTAAACTCCTTTATTAGCCTCTTGCAGCCCTGGCTTATTTGTTCATGTTTCATAATTGTATTCCATACATAATTTCAAAGAAATTAATGAAAAGGGACAGTGAAAATGGCATTTGTAAGCACTTGCATGACCTAGCCTTGATTAAAGCTTTGATCTTGAAAATAAATACATTAAATGGTAAACCATTCATTCTTTTCAGGTACTAAATATACATGTCCTCAAATCGTAAAATTAGTAAACTCGTTTTGAATCACTTACCATTGTTCAAAACTGAAATAAAAACTCGTGCAACTTACCATGATGGAGAACAGAAAGAGTTACGATGTATACTAGCCCATTATCCACAAACATCCTTGCATCAATAACAACATCAAGATAGGACATGACAGTCAGCAAGTTTACTGGTGGTTCTGAGGTAATGTCATCAACTGCAATGTTAGTTGGGACACCCTCTGTGCACCTGTAATGAACAGTACCATTTTACTCACCATTCCCATTCCCAATTAATCCTCAACCTAATTCTTTTGAAAGCACCTGGCATTGTTTAGCTTTGTTGTAACTAAAAATACTTGCCACCTTGCTCTTGACAAATAAAATCTGTCTTATGTTCTTAGCTGTAACTTTATAGCAATCTTCTATGTTTTTAGTAACCTGGCTATGGAGACAAATAGTTATGTTTAAATCTGTAATTACTTCAGGTTGGAATGATTACAGATGCATTACAATGATGAGCAGAAAGATTAAGTGAAAAATGAGAATAATGACTAGTAATGAAGTACACAATGGAACAGTAATTTCTGCCAGTGCCTTCAGATGACTGATGCAAACTGTCATTAACAAGTGCACTTGCCAACCCTTCTAATAATGGCATTCACAACTTTGTCATACTTGTGAATAAAAATGATATAGATAACAGCCTAACTAGTTTATATTTTATCAGTTTTGATATGCAGAATCCATTTTCATTATAGGATATGTAAAGTACATACTGTAAATTATGGAATTCCACACAAAGGGTACATAACGGCATTAACTGTCTAAAACAATATGCCAACATCCAGATTACAAGTTAAATTTTCCAGTTAACATATTCCACTACACAAACAAAAAGAAACATTGTACCAGTTATAAGTGAATTCATTCAAAATATGATGATCCAAAAATTTTATTACAACTTAAACTCCTCAGAAAAAGTGTGAATATTTTGTCAATATCAGATCTTGTTGTTCTCATACTTTTCTTAGTGGTGAACTTGATGTCAAATTCAGTACCATATTCTAACCATATTGTATACCATATTTTATGCCAGATTCACATACTGTGCAGTTATGGAGTAATAAAAGGTCAGGTACATGTCTCAAACGAGTCAATGTAAGATACCCAACTAGATAGCTTGTATTACTTGTATTCAATCTAAAACAGAGCTGACAAGTTTAACATGAAGAATGATTAAATGTCACCAGTCATACTTCATTACTTGTATATAAAGTCTCTAGAGACAGTATTACACAAATTCTGCTGTCTACAAGAGGATAAGTATTACTACTAGATATTGTGGCACACCACAATTCACTGTACACTAATGTGGAGTTTGGCAGTTACTCTTAATGCCTGAGAGGCACCTGAATAAATGTTTTAGCATTCAACCTATGATTTAGATTAATTTTTTAGGAAGACATGGATACAGTACCATGTTTGAATACAATATGGTTTTATTTTTTCTGTATATGTTTAACCTCATTACTAAAGATATTTTCATTTATTGTAATCTTTAGTCCCTATTACTAGCTTCATTATCAGTTACAAATATCATTATACATGACCAAAGATATGGCTGGAAGGTAGCTATGTCATTACTTTTAAGGCTTTTGACAAAAGGGTCCCATGTTAGAATCCTGTTAAAGAGAGTATGCAAAACTTTTTATTTATGTCATGAGAATGCCTTTCAGTAATACACATGGAAGTGCTGATATTTTAGTTGATCTTTTAATGTGTACAGCTACAGTTTTTGTCGAGAGATATTAAAACCACTTACCTGTCAAACCGATAATCTCATCAACAGCAGGTTGAAAGTGTCCTACAGCAACTTTAGGAGGAGATGTACAAGGAATAGCCAAATAATCAACTGTAGAGGATAATTTAAAATCCCCTGAAGTTACGTCTACAACACAGTTAATGGCAGCAATGAATCAGGGAACTGTATTACCCTGCAGCACACCTTCCTACGGGAATTTTCTTGAATACTTATTACCAACCCTTACCATTAATTTTCTGCCTTGTACTGTTTGATAAACCTTAATCATCAGCCTCAAAGGTCCTCTGTAATTGCCTTATATTACTAATCTCATAGTAGTATCATTGGCTTTCTCTAATTAAAAAAAGAATTGCTATTGTGTGATGGTAATGACTAGAAAATCCTTTCCAATTATCACTAAGTTCATATCAGTTGGTATGTGATAGATTGAAACTTTCTAAAACCATACTGGAATGTTAATACATTTGTGTATTTCAAGGTAAACTAATCTATAACAATTTTTTCCACTAGTTTGCATTGACAGTCAGTGCAAAAGGTCTACAGCTTGTAGTAACTGCAATAATTAGGATTTTTTTTGTAGCTACATGGGAGTACACCAAGTTTATGGCTTTCTCACTTGCTCTCTTCAGTCAGACCACAACAGTTATAGGCAAAAAGATGTAGTTCACAATTTATCTACACAATCTGTTAACATGTGGCTGCATCTGCAATAACATTCATTAATATTCAACACCATGCAGCAGTGCTTCGAGTTATAGCAAAAAACGTATATAGTAAATGGCTATGGTCTTGGGCCATAAATCATAGCAGGTTCTCTACATTTCACATCAACTTGGAAGCTGAAGCTCTTTTTGTTATATGACATGTTACAGCAGACTTATAACTTTAATTTCTCTGATGTGAACCTTCTTCAAATCCTAGTCTAAATCATGTGACAAATAATTTTAATACGCAGCTTAATCTTAAGCTGTAATGATGAACTGCCTGCTATGCCAACAGATATTTCACCTTTGTTGTTGGGAACCAGTTTGCATGTGTTTCAACAAACTGGGCTTTCTTTATCACTTCATCATTGGCATTATCATTGGCATTTTAATTGGTAGATAAAACATTAAGTGTGATAAGGTTTTAGATGGCTTAATCTTTTTCTTACCTTATCAGTGGCAAATACTATACTCGACCTCAGCCTTTAAGGCGCTAGGGTGTTGGCCATCCCTGACAGGTAAATTCCCCGAGCGTTGTTACATGTTTCCCTCCACAATGATGACAGAGTTTCTCGCATTGTGACGTACCAATGAAGTATATCGTAATTACTAAATTCTACAATAAGGCTGTATGTATTTATGACTGACAAAGTTTTTGTTCTGAAAACAAATGATCACTTTGTTTTTAATTAGATTTGACACCATAGCTTTGCGGCGTTGCTGGCTGAGTTAACCTTTGCCTGGGGCTGGGTCAAGTCAAGCTGTTAATAGACCAAGGTGGGGTTGGTGGAGAGCATATTTGGCAACGCTGGGGGTGTACCCCTTTCAGCGACGGCCAACACCCTAGCGGCTTTAAAGGATGAGGTTGAGTATAGTCAAAGAGAAAAGAGGGGCGTTTGGGCAGAACTTACAGAGAAGGAGTGCAAATGATTGTGAGTGGGTGGGACTTACAGGGAAGGAGTGCAAATGATCAGAAGATGTACAAGAGAAAGTGGCAGAAGGTCAAAAGGAAGATGCAGGGGTTGAAAAAGAGGGCAAAGGAGAGTTGGGGTGAGCAAGTATCAGTAAACATTAGAGAGAATATTATGTTTTGGAAAGAAGCAATAATGTGCGAAAGATAAGAGAACAAATGGGAACGTTGGTGAAGGGGTCTAAAGGTTAAGTGATAACAGGTAGTGATGAAAAGTGAGGAGGAGATGGATTAAGTATGTTGAAGTATTCTTAACTATGTTTAATGAGAAAAGTGGCAAGTGTGAGGTGTTTTGGTTGGAGTGGTATGCAAAGTAAGATAGTCATGAAAGTGGTTTGGTGAATAGAGAAGAGGTGATGAAAGCTTTGCATATGGAAGCCAAAGTGAGTTATAGGGTTGGGGAGGGGGCAAAGTTTCTGGGAGCACTGAAGAATTTGTGGAAAAGGAGAATATTATGTGGATGCGAGGCATGGGTATAGATAAGACTGTGCAGAGGAGGTGGATGTGTTGGAAATGAAATATTTGAAGACAATATGTGGTGTGAGGTGATATGATCAAGTAAGTAACGAAAAGGTAAGAGAAATGTGTGGTCATAAAAAGAATGTGATTGAGAGAGCAGAAGAGTGTGTGCTGAAGTGGTTGGGACATATGGAGAGAATGTGTGAGGTAAGGATGATAGAGAGGATATATATGTGTCGGAAGTGGTGGGAACAAAGAGACTTATGAGACCATATTGGAGATGGAAGGACGCAGTGAAGATTTTGAGCGATCAGGACCTGAACATGGTGGAAGGTGAAAGTCATGCACAGCATAGAATGTATTGGAACAGTGTGGTATACTGGGGTTGACATGTTGTCATTGGACTGAGCCAGATCATATTAAGCATCTAGTGTAAACTATGGAAAAGTGTAGGGCCTGTTTGTGGATAGAGAGCTGTGGTTTTGATGCATTGCACATGACAGCTAGAGAATGGATGTGAGTGGATGTTGCCTTTCTTTGTTCCTGGTGCTACCTCACTAATGCGGGAGATGGCAATCAAGAATGAAAAAAGAATACTGTCGTGTTTGCAGAATTCAATTAAAACAAGAGCAGTACTATAATGCTATCCTAAATAAATTGTTGTGCATTGCAGAGTGTGCTCAGTTCGTAAGTTCTATTGGTTGAATACACATCCAGCAGATGATTTATTTCTCCTTTTGAACTTGAGTGGATTCACAAAGAGCATCATGATGAGAGAGGAGGATGGTGGAGATGATGGAGAGGTGGTGGTGGTTGTCCCTGAGAGAGCTGTACATATTGATGAACTCTACCCTGGTGCCAAGTCTATGGATGGGGCTGACACCTTGACATATAAGTTTGAGGTTTGTTAAACCATTTAGATCTTTGAGTTATTTTTTGTATTATGTATTGGAATATAATTTGTAAATGCCCTGAGGCCATGCAGAATAGTTAGATATGGTACAAATTGGTTATTAGTTAAGTACCTTTTTTATTTAGATTAGATTTATTAATCTGCTAAGCAATATTTTTTTGTCGTAGTGCTTCTAGATAATTTATTTGTTTTCATTATTTCAGATAATTGCTGCATGTGTGATGGGATTGAGTACTATCTCTGGAGGTGTATTGGAAGGATACACCTCTCCTGCCATACCCACCCTCCTTCAGGAAAATTCCCCTAATTTGACTGATGTAACCCTCAGCACTAATATCAGTATGACCAACAGCACAGTTGGCCCCAGTTTCAGTAGCAACATAGAAGTAGCTACATATAATAACAGTGTTCTTTTTAATCAAAATGGGTCTGTCAGTGACCTTAAAGTGGCTATAAGTGATGGGCCTGAGATGAAGAAACTACTCACAGATTTATACCTTACTAAGGAGGTGAGCAAAGAAAACTGTGCAGTAAGTACTAGGGTTAAAAGTTATTCTGGTACTAGTGATGTAAGAACATGAGTATATAATGCCAGATATCTGAGTCGTCAGGATTTGATGAACATTAATCTACGTTATAACAGAGGAGACATGTTTCTGGAAAGTTGATAGTTTAGTGGAATTCTTTAATGAAAACTGTTTTCTCAGAGACTTACATTATGTAAATGGAGATGCATTCTTACAGAAAAATTGATTCTAAAACATAAAAACAAAGGTAAGAATGCAGAAAACTGTTTTAAACACATAATTAATGTAGATTCAGTAATGTTTTTGTTGAATACTATTATTTATTATGCCTTATTGTATCTCTCACCATAGTAAGGTAGTGTCAGGAACATAGCAACAATGGCCTCATTTGCACAAATCCTCTCTAGTTGTCATGGATACTGTTCCAAAACCAAGGGCATATCCAAGGTGGGGATTGCCCTCCCCTTTGACTTATAAAATTTATCAGAAACTTAACAAAAATAATGATTCATATATTTTTTACAATCAGTCAAGCATTTTTTAGCGTCTCAAAAGGAAAAATAAATGTACATGTATGTTTGTTTACTGGAGTTTTACTGTAAAGTAATGCACAAGATAGACAAAAATATTTAAATTTAACATGATAGTATGTCTTAAAACAAAGTCATGAATCTCTAATACATATCTATCTAAGAGTGAAAAAAATCTTCAAGCCTTTTTTCTTCATACATATAGATCACACTCTGTTATCAATATGCTGAAGTCCCACCATCATTGGTTGCACAAGTTATTAGACTTTTTTATAAGCTAGTTTTGCCATAACAAATACTTGACAAAAGTGTTTAACCTCCTTCATACCTGGCTACCAAGCTAGTCATTCACAAATGCTTCACCCTAAACCCCTTAAACTCTACCGTGGGTTCTCCAGGGAGCAGTATTTTCTTCAATACTCTTCAGTCCTTTCTTGCATGACCTTACATCACTTTGCAATCCACAAAATGAAAGTCCTCTTCTACTGATAAACTCAGTCACATCACAACACCATGACACTACCCAAGCAGCAACAGACATGTAACATTACATCACACTATTAAAACACTGACTCTTACAAAACAGAATGTCTGGATCCCCACAGAAATCTTCTCTCACCCCTCTTAACCTTAGACGAACATGAATCCAGCCTTCATTCTACCAGTACCGTGAATGGTCATCCAGTTCCACATAGATGCATTGCGGTCATAGTGGGTATCACATAAGGTATACACATGGCGCTTGGTCCCCTTACTACTTTCACTATCATAAGTCAGCCTCTAAGCTAAGTCTGCCTTTAAGAAACTGGGAGTCCTGTTTAGATGTTGAAATTTCTTGTCTTTTAAACAGTTGGTTTGCTTATACAAAGATTGATCCATCCTTAGGGAATACTGCTATCACATTTAGGGTGGTTTTAGCTCTGCATCCTTCCTTAACAGAGATTAGTTGAAAGCTATCCAACATACAAACTTTCCCAGGCTAACTTCAAACCTTGATCAATTTGCCCTGTGCCACAATTTTAGTTCACTTTGCCTCCTCTATAGGTATTACTTTTGTTTTTGCTCCTGAGAGGTGGCTGTTTGTGTGCCTCCACCACTAGCTAGACCATGCAATACTGGACAAGCCATTGGCAACTAAAGGGTAGGTCATTTTGATAACTGTTTCTTTCCCTCTACCTCAAATCTGTGTGACTCTGTACCCTCTCATGTCTTTCCCAATAACTATGACCTGGTACATTTTAAAAGACTGGTTTTTCACTTCCTCCAAAATTCATGAATACTTTCCCTTGTCTCTTCTTTTTGCCTTTCATAATCCTCTCTTTATTTCAATTAAGGCCCAGTCTTGATATGGACTTTAAGTTCATGACTGGAGGCTCCAGCATAAAAAAAAAAGCCATAAACAAACTAAATACCCTCAGAACTTTTAGCGGCACTAGTTTTGGGCAAGAAAAAATCTATATCTTTTATAAGCAATTCATCCTTTCCACCTTATACTGTGCCTCACCTATTTGGTCATTCACCCTTTTCAAAAGCAAAGATATCAAAGCTGCAGACCACTCAAAACAGTGCAGTCTGGACAATCGCAGGCTGTTTATCAGTAACAAACATTCATCACTTGCACAGCAAAACAAAATAACCTCAAATACAATCTCACTTCAGTATGCTTGAATTCCAGCTCTTTGCAACACCCCTGCCACCTAAACTGCCCAATTAGCTACCACATTTCTCCAAGTAGAAAGAAAAGACAACCCTGTATCTCTCACCAGCAGCCTATACTTTTAAATCCTCCCTCCCCCAACAAACATAGCTTTGACAGATCTCAAGGAGTGCTAGACTATTACCCTCCTAACCCATTGTTATACTCCACTACATTAGACACACACCCAGGTGAAACTACGGTCACAGGCATGCATAAGTTATAATTTCATGTCTTTGTTTTGAACGCTGCCCATCTCTCCAACATTACAAACATTGATTCATCATATGACAGTACCCCTCATGCCCAAGATACACCTTGCACTCAACACACGCTGACTTGCAAACATCACCACCATAGTTTCTGACTTGTGGTCCCACATGGTGGATATGGCCATCTTAAAATGCTACAGAAACCACATAGAGGGATGATCTTGTGGCAGGAAGCTAATTATATATTTCATTATACACTGAGAGATCATGAATTAGAATACAGGAGTAAACAAGGTTGCATTAAATAAGGCATTTTAAACAAAATTGCATAGTAAACAAAGTTAACATAGAAAAAGGGGAGATATGTTCTGGACCCTGTGCAGGACCCAGTAGAATACACTGGTTTCTTACAAAGAATCAGATGATACTTCAGTATCCAGCACCATAATTTAGCGAATATATTTCATAGTCTGGATGTTATTTTTGCCTGTCATGAAACTGATTGGACGATACATTTTTTTTTTATCTTAGCTGCATTCCTACGAAAGGACTGTACACTTGTCTCACACAGGTATAGCACATGGCCAGTCATGTTGGGCCATCTCCATTCTCAGGTCACTGAAGCACCCTCACTTTGGTTTCAAGTGTTATCTCTACTTTTGCTTCTCCATGGGAGTCTCTTGAGGAGATGAACCAATTATAGGACACTTGGAGGTGCCATGATCCACAAAAATGTCAGTATAACATATAGTGAGAGTAAGCATCAACAACTTGACATGGCAAACAGAACATCAGCTTACTCTGTAGAAGTATCTCTTGGTGTCTAGGCAGGATTTCCCATGATGCAAGGCAGTGCGGAAGGTATGTGGTACAGATTTTGAAATAAGGCACTCATTGCTCTCACAAAATTGCTTAATTGTGAACTGCACCATTTATGTCAAATTTTAGGTGTTATTAAACAAAGCATTCAAGTTCTAATTCACTTAAAGGTAATTTGTTTAAAGAAAGCAATTCTTTTATGAAATGCAATTTACTGTACCATACAAGAAAGCTGAAAAGGGCAGCTTCAGTTTCTCAAGATGAGATCACATGAGAATAACCGTGAAATCTTATGATACACCCAAAAGTTTCGTATTCTTTTAGGATTTCTGAAGCTCTGTATTAGAATTCTACTCCCTTGAAAAATAAAGAAAAAATAGCTTTGAGATTAACCTGTTTGGGACCTGCGTGGGATAACTTTTTAAGTTGTCTTTCTTGAGGAGACCCCCCTGCCCCAAACCAAAGAGGCATGGCAATGGTCTTATGTTTTTACTGTCAAGGATTTTGTTTTTTCTTTCCAGTCGTAAGAATCTTATGATTTTTGGTGATAACATATCTTAGGTTAACATCTTCCCAACCAGGAAATTTGACAGGGTTTAACATATTAGCTTCAGATGCCCTTATTCTACCTTGAAAATTACTGTACTTTTGAAGAACTTCATTCAGTACTTTGAGATCTTTAGAAATTAGCAAGGGCAACCCATGTTTTGGTTTGCCTGGGCAGTTTGAAACCTTGCTTTAAGGGAACAAATTATTTCATATTAAAAGACTGATTTTGTTTATTCAGTGTGGCCTAATATGTCTAAGTCGTGATATTAAAGGGGTACTTTTGTGTTAGTCTTTCCAAAGAGACTTCCCGGAGAAGGTTTGGTAAGGTCTTTGACATTTCTAAGCACTTTGTCAATGATACTTTGTTCTAGACTCAGAGTATCAATCTTGCAGGCATTGGGCTTACCTCCTGCACAATGGAGGATTACTATTGTGTTCTAGAATAGCCTGTTGGTGTGTTTGTGGTCACCTTTTCTCTTGGTTAACCAGTTTTTCTCTAACCTTATACCTCATTGCTATTGCTGCTACTACTGTTTACCTTGTTATGAAAGGGAGAGAGGTAATAACATCTTGAAAAGGTAGATTAGAGATCTGGGAGATTCTCTCAAAGTTTGTGGGAAATTACACCAAAAAGAAAGTTTTTCATTCCTCAAAACTCAATGTTTCTTGTAATGTTCATTTATGATTATAATTGTACTCATTGTGTGCTCATTACCAATCTCCAGGAGGCATCATGGCTGGGATCACTGCTATTACTTGGAGCATGTATTGGTGCCCTTGTGTCTTCATGGGTAATCAGCCTTGGTAGGAGACGTGCTGTCCTAGCATCTGCATTTCCACGTCTTGTGGGATGGATAATGATTGCTGCTGCTTCTGATGTTTATATGATGTATGGTGGCAGGTATGTATATGTATATGTTTTCTTTTTAATGATTGTTACATGTACATGGATTACAATGGAACAAGAAAAGGAATGAATGTGTTTACCTCCTAAAGAAGTACTTTAGCAGCAGTGATCAAACTGTTTGAAGAAGAGTACTATATTTTACTCTTCATAAAATTTGATTACCTTTAACTGTATATGTTATTCTCATTACTTATGGGAGTACCATCCGTATTTTTGCTTTGTATAAATCACTAAATTATGATTATATTCAAAACATTGTTCAGTGTTTGATGAATTAGTTTTTTATTTGTATTCTAATACAATATTTTTTCTTTACATATAGTTCTCTGTCTTTCATTAATGCTACACGTAACTCGGGCTATTTCTACTGTTGGTCCTGGAGGTACCTTGTAGGGTCAGGTTGAATCATGAAGTTCTTGAGAGCATTCATTTGCTGTGTAATCAAGTTGTCAACCAAACATACAGACTAGAAACAAAAAATTTGAAATCACAGAATGGCACAGGTACACTGAACTAGCATTATCTAACATATTTTGTAACATAGTCTTGTGTCATCTGGCCGCAGACCTCAGGAGTATGCCAGAATTCTAGTGAGGAGGATGGATTTTTCATAAACCAAAAAAGTATAGGTAAATACCCTTTTACATGTCAGTGGCTCCAGTCAGACAAAAGTCTTTGTTGAAACATGACAAAGGGCTGAAGGAAGAGAGAATAAGGAACAAAGAGGGAAAATAGTGTAAGAGTTGTTAGGAAGTGTAAAACTTGCCTTTTATAGAGAGAAAGATCACAGTCAACAGGAAAGACGTGAAAAGGTAGTTTCAAAGCTCAGTGGTGCAGGGTAAAAGAAGACAACACAGTAGCTAACTTTTGAGTAGCTAGTGACCATACTGCACAATAATCATGATGCAGGGACCAACTTAGTACTATACGATCTTGC
>JAUUDW010071523.1:0-16218 GCA_032361385.1 Panulirus guttatus
TTACTCAGTTTTTTTTTTACTCTTGCTGTTCCAAGGTTGCGCAACAACCGTTAGCTGGGACAGGATGGGCACCTTTGGAACCACTCTGTTAATTCTCTCACTCTGTTTTGTACAACTTCTTCCAATGTCTTTCCTCTTCTTTAAAGCAAGCTTGTGATACTCTATATAGATCTCGTTCTTGGATGTCTTCATCTTGGGGTGTACTTCAAATAGAGTAAAACGATTTTACGGAAGGATAGGGAAGGCAGAGAGGGGAAAGGATGTCCGTTAACGTCGGTTGTCACTTAAATCCAGATGGTTATGATAATATACTATTTACACTACACTAATCATCATATCTTATGGTCAGAAAATGCACAACTTAAAATGTAATTTTTTGTAAAAGAATGTAATTTAGATTTACTTACTGGTTTTGTATGATAGATGAGCTTTTATTGCCGTGATCGATACTGTTTCTTCATTCCGCATTCCTCACACGCGTGGTCAGCCAACATATACCTCAGACTATAGCTCCCTTATTTAATTTTGCTTAGCACTCGACTTCACCCTCTCTTTTCACACCACTGTCTTCAGGGACCATGGTTTGTTAGGTCTGTTCAAATTATATGCTAATAATAGAAGAACAAACACTAACATGAGAGCGAAACAGTATCGACTGGGATTGAGAAGGACGACGCCAAACGGCTCATGCGCGAAATGTCGGATGACTACTTTCTTGGGACTGGCGGACATCGTCCGTTGTTTCCACAGTATATATTCCCTTTAGAATAGTTGCATTCATCTCCAGTTAAATTTTTCTTTTGTCCGTTACTTCAAGTAAATTAACACTTATTTTGGACTTTGTTCATTAATTTTTCATATTTTCTATTTGAAATCACTGACTATATTTTTCTCTGAATTTAGTCACCAGCACCATTCTGGGGTCTGAGTTACTTGATGGGGCACATTTCTAATGAAGTTTTTGCTGTTCGGACCAATAATATATCATTGACCGTGTGTCATTGTCTTTTCATGGTTCCATGTACACTAAGACCACTTTTGACATTCCTTATGTTTAAGGAATAGGATCCATCAATGAGTAGGGAATCGAAAACACAGAATAGTATAACTCGTTAACATTAAGCATTTTTGTGTCCAACAATGAATGCTCCAATCGCTGTCTCTGCCTTATCTCCCTTTCCCTGCATGGCCATTCCAAGCTAGTAATATAACTATTTATCTTACAGTTGTATAAAGCTCAGTTTTACAAATCTTTTTTTCATCTAAATGCTTAATCATTCACTCTGTAGTTTACTTTTTCTGTTTATTCAACTCTTTGTGATGTCATGAAACTTACCCCATGTTTGCTTGTATATCAACTTAGTCCATATATATGTATACACGCACACACGAGTGTTAATGAAGTTGTTGCCAAGGTGAACTGACCTGGATCTTTGGCCTTGAGAGCTTCCTCTTCCCACTCTTGTGTAAATGGAAAAGTTGTAGTTTTATAAATTGTTTAAATGTGTTCATGTCATTTTGTACAATAATGCCAGATGCTTCTGGTTTTATTGTATAGGGGTACCTAGCGACAGCACTAGGATCCCGATTCCTCTATCAAGGAATAAAGTATTAAAACAAACTACACCCTGAGAAACAGTGAATGATACTTAACGTCAGGAGGGGAAAGTTTTCAAGACCACTTCATTTAGTCATTTAGTCATTTTAGTATCAGGACTTTCTTTACACAGAAAGTATACGATATTGTAGTTACCTTATTAGCTATACAAAGCCCGCCTGTGTGTGATCACGACCCACTGGCATGTCTGTGCTAGAAATGTGATAAGCTAAGGCCGGTAGGGGGTGCGTGACCTGATTAGGATTGAGGAGTTGGACGGTGCTAGCTAGAGGAGAGGGGGTACTGAGCTCGCGTACTCTCTGAACTCTAACCAACAGTTTTTATTTCGTTGCACGTTTTTCTTTCGTGAATTTCATAGATTACATTGAACGGGAACTAATCAGTAATGGTACATAGGGGCTAGTTTTTTTCTCCATAATTCTGCCCAGAACGAAGCTGCACACACTTAGTAATAGTATTCCCTCGTTGAAGATCGCATCCTGTAATTCGCAGTCGTATGGTTTACACTGATTGGCGCCAGTCTGGTGGTGCGACCGACTTCAACAACTGTTTCTATCAAGGCTGTCTACCCGTCTCCCCAGTATGTGTACTTGTATGTTTATTGATGCAAATTTATAGGAATGAGTACTTTAATCTTTTTAACGTACAGTATGTTGCAGCATTTATGGTGCTTTATATAGCTGTTTAAGGGAAACAAGGTTGTTAGAAAATTAGGATAGTTTTGGTTGTCGTTTGGTGCGTCGGCTTGTCATTTTATCTTTGTTAAAGAATTACTAGAAATATGAAGTCTAAATTAGATCTAAGTTATTTCCTACCAAGACGATTTTATTTAGATTGTATATTTTCTTGTCCCATGTCTGTTTTTGGGAAAAATGTTGGGTTACCCCTCTTTTGTTCCGCTATTGCCAGTGTGCACGATAGTACTTCCCAGATTTGGATAAATGAGACGTAAGAAGCAATGAAGTAAACTAAAATATTTTTGGGGAGAGTTTCACATCCAAGCAAAGTACACTCATCTCGTCTAATGAGAATGATTGCAGTTGTGATTGACATTAAGTATACCAAAAACAAGCCAATTTCGTATAGGTCTTTATTAACCACGAACTGTAATTGATATTGATTTTTAAAAATTCTTTTCGCATATACTGTTAGTACAAATGCTTGGAGTTACTGCGCATTTGCTGTGCATAAACTCGTTGCAAAATATGTTTCGGATAACTTTACGTGACCGACTTGAAAGATGTTTATGTTGGCAGTTCCGTTACATGCCGGAACAGCAGGGATGGCGGTAGTCGTTCGCACGGTTCCCTGTGAAGAACGGGCCAGTACGAAGGTAAAATATTGTTGTAATGAGAAACTGGTTATGCTGTAACAGGAGGAAGGTAATAAAGTAACTGGAAGCAAGGAATGCGATAGTAAAAAGCAGGCAGTACTGTAACGAAGTTGGTAACGCGTAACGGGAAACAGACGGTACAATAGCACAGCTGGCATTATGGTAAGCGAGCAGGTTATGTGGTAACAGGAAGCATGTAAGTCGATAACAGGGAACTGAATTCCTGGAATTACTCGCCATCAGGCGCTGTTCTCCATACCTCGCTTTTTACATATAACGGTACTTACGAGGTAATGGCATTTGATAATTTACTTGTTTTTATTAAGGTTCCCCAGAGAACAAAGACTACTTTTCTTTCGAAAGGAACGGATTCTTACATAATCTGAATACTTGCCAGCTGTAGAGGTGAGATCGCCGAGCAGTTATTTGTTTACTAAAGCTTATGAGATATGGCCTGATTAAGTTTACTTTAACCCGAGGGGAAATAAATTTAAGCATTTGGTGTGATGTGCCGCATAAGGCATGCACCGCTTTTTACACTGACAATTGCATATCACCGGGTGATTTTTTATGATACAAATAGCATCCCGAAGTGAAACCTCACCGTGTTGTTGTTAGGAGTCCTCTGGTGTGCCTGGCCACCCGCCAGGTCCCGTGTCTCATGCAGGTGCTTCACCCTCCCTCCCCACACCACGTGCCAGTGTTATCAGGCTAACGTCCCAAAGCCTGATTCGGTCCAACTTGGAGGACTTCTTGATTGGCAGGGGATGTAAGCCTGTCCAATGAACACAATACACTAGAGTACAGTAAAATATAGTTTTGCGTATTCTTACAAGGGTGTGACATCTTTATATGATCATGTGGATGTTTTTAAGTTCCGCTCGGAAGACGCTGGGCAACTTGCCAAGACGAATAGTTGCGTCGTCGTTATTCGGTGCTGGTGGTTATATTCCATACCACTCGCGGACGAGACTCCGAGGTCATGTATGTATACCTTCCCCACTTCAATAAACTTGGGCTTATCTCCTGATGAAATAGGCGGCGGATCAGGCCGGAGGGAGTGGGAATAGAGTGGATGAGGTTGCCGGAAGCTTCAACTCCCACGTACTAATGTAATTTTCTGGGACTGATTTGGGACTTACCTTTCTTTCGATTTTAAATGCTCTTAATATTTCAGTAAATTTACAAATTTGATGTTAAAATTGAAAATTAATTGTAATAATCCTTCCTTCCCGCCAGTCTCAAGAATGACAGTCCTGTCACTTCCAAAGAAGTTACTCTGTTCCCCAATTCCCTTCACATGTCAGTGGTGTATGTAGGTAATGGCGTGGCAGCTGGAGAGAGAGAGAGAGAGAGAGAGAGAGAGAGAGAGAGAGAGAAACTGCTAGCGCTTAGGTGATATAGAATTGACGCGAAACAAAAAAATAAAGGCTTTCGTGTCTGCTGTATGGCAAGTAAAACGAGGCTACGCTGCGTCACTATTATGTAAGTTGCTTTCCTCGACTCTAGTAAACAACTACATAGGAGAACCTACAAAAATAAAGAGTAGCTATAGTCTCCCGAAAGGAATATATTTACGGTAGTTTTATACTTCGGTATTGTTCTCCCGCTAGAGTCATCTTTAGAAACGGGTGGGAATCCCTTGATTTTATGAGGCAGACGGTACTTTGATAGCAAACCGCATTCGAGCAGAGCATTACTTGTTATCAGCGACTAGGGCTGAGGTTATCCGGACGACCGCCGTTAGTTACTGCTACCACCATGACACCCCCTGCACCGCCTCAAGGTCGTATGGCGCATGAGTCTTGTGTAAAAAAGATGATTTGTTCTTGACGTTGGAGGATAACTGCTTAGTGTTGTCAGGGTAGAGGGTGAAGTCCTGTGGAGAAATAAGTAGATAACTGTTGCTACATGACTTTCAACTCGTCATATGCAAGAAACATGTAGTGGAAACTATTGTTTCACTTGGTAACATTAGTATGAGAGGTTCAACAACTAGATGTAATGTAATGTTAATGTCACGTACATGAAAAAAAAAGAAGGCCGCTATTTGGAATACTGCTGCATGCGTTTCCACGGCCGGCACACACAGTAAAGATGAGGTTTGTCTCTAGTCACACAAACTGTGCCAATGAGGCCAGGCATTGGACAGAAAAACCAAAAACAAAAAATCTAGATACGAGAATAAGCGGAGGAGAAGGGGAGTGATAGATAGATGGTGTATGTAAGAAATGGACACTAAATTTAGATTGGTAGCTTTTTGATAGTACAGAAAAAAAGAATGGTTTACGGCATTGTTACCTTTCCTTGGTTAGAACGTTCAGCGAACATGATATGATTTAGCTGGTAAGAGCGCAAACTGATGAACAAAACCTATGCAGAGTGTAGCTTCATGGAAAAGGATTTCCTGATTGTGAAATCGTTTGTTTGCCAATTCAGCTTTTTGCCCGTAGTCATAGCTATTTGTCAGTTGTCTCTTGAAAAATACGATTTTAAAGAACATTTCCGAAATATCTGTAAAAATTGACTAAAACTGAGAAGTCTCGAGTTCAGTGTCAGCAAATTGCAACTGCCGCATGATGATGTCTACGTTTAGATTGCATTTTTTTTTTGTCTAACTCCTTGTTCACAGTTCCTGTTTATCTTTATATAAAAAGCAATCAGTTTTATAGCCCTGATACGTTGACATTGTTTTTGTTCTTTGTATACCATTGAACTAAATCACATACCATGGTGTTGCGGTTAGCGTTCCTGATCATGACGCATTCACGGGCCACCGAGGGTCGAGCGCATAGGTTCGAATCCTGGTTGCGGCAGTTGGACCACAGGCAACCCAGCTGTTCATCCATCCGTAGGGGATGGTCGATAGAACGGATACCTGTATCAGGCTAGGGTATATATATATATAATATATATATATATATATATATATATAGCGTTAATGAGATGGCCTTGATTAGGGCCTCGGTTGCCCGTGCCGTCTCAGCTAACCGAACGAAAATGACAGAAATGTCAACACAGCTACGAACCTGTCAACGAGAATTTCACCAAACACCTTCTATCATAAGGGACAAAAGCTGCTCGACCACCACGAAATAACAACAGAGGCACATTAGAGCACATACAACATTGGTTTCATAAACGGACTTCGGTACCACAGCGCACACCATGCGCCAAACGGGGATAACTTCCTAACCAACAGATCGGGACGCATCCGTATAAACCAAACTATATAAGATGCCTGCACAGCAAAACCCTTTACCCCAGGGAACGGTGCTTGCATCTCTCCTGTTTCGTATTCCCACAGCTGATATGAAAGTCAACACATCTCGGAATCATTAATTATAGATGATAACAAAATAAGTATCATACCTTGTCGGCAGAAAAACTCTTGACGGTACAACGTAGACGGACATGAAACAAGTTTTCCAAAAAAAGTTGAAGTTTACTCCAGACAAGTTTCAGCTGCTTCGTTATGGGGGAAGTGGGGAAAACAATACTCAGCCGACAATACCGGACGCCTACAAAACTCATCATAGCAGGGAAAAGTACAGTACAAGACCCGGAAGTAATCTCGTGTGATGACCTTACCCTCTGCCAACACAATAGAGCAGGTGTTGCCTTGCCAGTGAAGATGGCGCGGCTCATCAATACTGCGCCTTCAGAGGACGTAGGACACTGATAATGATCATTCTCAAAGCTCTTACGCCCACCGGATTAGGATAATGTTGTATACTTACTTCATCCTTCAAGGTGAACGAATCTTTGAGTTAGAATATGTGCCAAAGTCACTGACAGGCCACGATGACGCTTTGCAAAATCTAAGCTACTGGGAACCAGTGAAAGCTATCTGATTAGCTCGGAGCGAAGGTGGGACAGGTGCAACCTGTGTATGGGATATCCTGGATAACGCGGTCCCAAACCTTAACTCGAAATTAATTCCTTGTTAGCAGTACAGGCAAGGACGACTGGGAAAAATAAAGAACTAATCTAAAAATTATTATAAATCTAATAACATAAAACAACGTCAATATCAGAGACCGAGACTGTACAGCTCACAACACATTGGTATCAAAAATATTATGGTCCACTCAAGCCAAACCACATGCTCACTGGACAAATACCAACAAAGCGTCTCAGACCCAGCTAACGATATTATCCCAAGACCAAATTCTAAAAAAGAGTCATATTGTTACTCTGCATCTCTTTCCTGAGGCTCCTGCAGCTCAAGATTGCGCTATTTCCAAAAGCAGGGAAATGTGAACTCCATTTGCAGGCGGAATTCGGTGCACGGAGGACGGCAAGAACACCTGCAGGCAGCAGCCATTAACAACCTGACTGATCAGGGAAACAACGTTGAGGCTTCGTCCCAGAGCAAGCTTTGGAGGCAGGAAAGCCTTCGCACACTACGTGAGGTATCTATCATACAGCCATCCACACCAGTCCGCTTACACTAGGATCGTCCTGGCAACCGTGACAAACATTACAGAGTTTTCTGCCACTGCAGCTGCTGCCAACAATCCTCAAGTCTCACCTGATACTCTGGTCTTCCTCCACCAGCATGACACCCAGCATTCCACAGAAGAAATCTGAGAGCCACCCACTTCTGTGACGAGTTATTAATTATCATGAGGGTAGTGTTCCTTACAGGGTATGAGTGGCACGTGATGCAGGTGGACTGCAGACAACGCTCACGTGAAGTGGAATAACGTGCCAACCTGAGATGCGGAGGGCAGGCAGAGCCCCAGCCAAAGATACGAATGGCAGCAGGTTCCTAAAGGGAGTATGTATTATAAAGTTTGTAAGGGGATGAGAGAGACAGGTCGTGTGGAGGGGCGCCACCCTGCCTGTGGCTCGTGACCCGGCCTATAAAGCAGAGATCATGGCCACTCATCCGGCCCTAACCTCCCTCACACGCCCTACCTCGCCCACACCTGCTGCAGGACCCACCATCCTCCTGCTCAACCCCGACACCCAATCACAATCCCACCTACACACCACCACCCACCTGCCACTACAGTCCAAGCCCTGCCACCCACCTGCAAACACCTCCCCAGCCCTACTAACCACCTAACAACACCGCTTCAGCTCCACTGCCCACCTACCAACACAATCAGAAACCTGCCAACCACCTACAAACACAGTCCTACCCGAAGCAGACTCCTGTCATCACAGTTCTTCTAGTCCTGCCACCCACCTGCCAGCACTGTCTCAGCCCCATCACCCACTTACCAACACAGGCCCAGAAACACCTTCCAACACAATCCCCGACCTACCATCTACGTACTTACACAACCCCAACCTTGCCAACCACATGCCACCTGAGACCCACTCCTGCCACCTATCTGCCAACACAAACCCAGCCCTGCCACCCAGCTGCCAACACAGACCCAACCCTTCTGCCCACCCGCGCAAACAAGACGCATCCAGTTGTTGTCACAGTCTAGAGTGGAGTCAACTAATTTGTGGTGGGGAGAAAGAGAGGCGGGGAGGGGATGGGGAGAGGAGTGTCTGAAACAAAAGGCTGGGAGAGGGAGAGAGTGAGAGACTTGTGTGGGGACTTGTAATAAAGTTTGCGTAATATAAAAGACCAGATCGAGGTCAAACTAATTTACGAAGAATGAGTGGGAGTAAGGGCACTCTTTGGTGTCAGTGGTGGTGAGGGCAGAGGCTAGTGGCAGTGGTGGTGAGGGCAGCGGTTGGTGGCAATGGTGGTAGAGGCTGGGGTTGATGGCAGTGGTGGTGAGGGCAGGGGTTGGTGGCAGTGGTGGTGAGGGCAGGGGCTGGTGGCAGTGGTGGTGAGGGCAGGGGTTGGTGGCAATGGTGGTGGGGGCAGGGGTTGGTGGCAGTGGTGGTGAGGGCAGGGGTTGGTGGCAATAGTGGTAAGGGCTGGGGTTGATGGCAGTGGTGGTGAAGGCAAGGGCTGGTGGCAGTGGTGGTTAGGGCAGGGGTAGGTGGCAGTGGTGGTGAGGGCATGGGTTGGTGGCAATGGTGGTGAGGGCTGCGGTTGGTGGCAGTGCCGCAGTCACCACTAATAGAGATGAGGGCCCACTGTACCAGAGTTCCTTTACCAAGTTTATCAAGAGTGACTTTTCAATCTGGTCCTATTCATCAGAACCCAAGGAACCTGAATGTGAAGGTGACCCAAACACCTAACCCGTCTAAGGACCAGGGGACGTCAGTCTTTGGGTCAACAAGGATGAAATCTCCTATTGCTATAAACTTAGTCATGCTTGGTGTCAAAATAAAACGTGAGAAGATAAACACTTTGGTACTACTGTTAACTACTATCATCTAAATATGACCTTATATCAACCTGGTATGCTGGATAGCAAATTAAATGTTCTGAAGAGAGAAATCATAAGATACAATTAACCTTTCATTCATTTAAAACAAGATAAACAAAATAAAAAGGATTCGAAGATCGTAAGATTGTCACGCCAGCAGAAATGTATGATCAGAAAGTTAAACAATTATTGGAGCACAACACAGCAGGCGACTGGGATTTTGCAATCCTAATTTAGTCATGAATCTGTGCTGGGACGTTTACATAGCTCACTGCACACCAGACCGTCCCTACGGCAGTGGTGCGCACATTTGCATGGCTTCCTACAAACGCACACTCGATCTTATGCCGAAACACTTCAAGGGCTGCGCCTCTGGATGTCCGCACTGAGATGAGGCACTCGTTTTCCTCGCACCGTCCGGAGGAGCGTGGGTCTCAACCTGGATGAAATTCCAGATGGTTTGAGACCCAGATTTCTGCCTGCCAGAGCCTGTCTGATGAGCACGGATATGCCACGTGGCTCGTGGTGGCGGTGGAGTCCGTTCAACATCGTGACCCTTCCTGCGGGATACGTTCACGTGCAGGGTGTCAACTTTCGTGGTACCCGATCTCGGATCGAAGAGGCAACGCGGGAGTACCCGAGCCGTCTCCAGTTCCTGTTCCTCTACGGACTCATCGGGGGATCAGTATACGTCTGCAAACACCTCTGTCATTTCAGGATACTTGCACCGCGTAATCCATCAGGGTCGTGTGTCTCCTGCCTTTAGAGCAGTGGGCGTGTCAACCTGGCCGAGCATGGAACGTGATTAAGCCAGTGTGTCTCTTCGGACCCGACTGCTCAACGCGAGCGATCACGCGAAGCAATCACCTCCATATGCGATCCAGTGATCAGGTGCTGGATCCTGTGAAAGTGAGCGCTGGAATTGCTCTGATGATGAAGACAATGACTAGAATGGAGCCAGAAGTCAGAAATACATTTACCGAAAGCAATATAATTCTTATACCCGCCTGTTCGTGATCTGACTATTCCATTTATGTCTCATTTCCAAGCCCACTGTAGAAGACGTTGTCTTCGTCCAGACTCAGACATCGTTGCTGTCGGAACAGAAGTCTTGTGTCTCAGCTTCACTCAGGAAAAATTCAGAAAGTTTATCAGGCAGATGAATTCCTCTGAAAGTGGCTCCACATATTGGGACCATTACGAACTTCTGCCGAACCCCTTACTTGTTGCCGTGCCTCCTCCTCTCCACATGTGTCCTCAGTCCTCTGGGTTCTTGCTGGATGCTCTTTGGAAAGTGTTGGTCCCACGCATGACTTCGAGGGGACTGCGTGACGTCACCTGGCACCGTCGGGGAGGGACCGAACACCACGGAGGTATGTGATCGTCACACGCAAGGCAGACGTGTTGGCCTGTGGCGCAGAGCACAATCCCTCCCTAAATGTGGTATTGTGGCCGAACGGTGGGGCATCACGGCTCCCGTCCTCCCCTGGATGCTGTCCTGTTTCCTAATGCACTGATACAACACCTCAGACATGTTGGTTTTCACCACTGGAAATGCCATGACAGATTTATACTTGAGAAAAATGAGACAAATTTCCTTCATGAGTTTTCGAGGACACAAATACTTTAACCAAAGACGTTTATTACTGAAAAAAAAATGGGTTGGTGTCCTCCGTTGCTCGCTATGTTTAGGCGAGTTCAACTTGTTTCTTTTGAATGAAACTTGCAATTAAAGAGAGAAAAAAAATGTTGGTATACAATGGATTTTTGTGTGAGTATACGAATGTGCCAACCGCCGTTATACTGCAGCGGTGCCAAAGTCAGCGCCAGTTTAAGAAATTTCAACAACAGCCTGTTCACTTATATCATTTTCCTGCATGTTGTAATACGAAATTTAGTTACGTGTCATAATCAATTCCAATTCTCTTACCCAATCTCCAAGCTCATACTCAACATGGCCAGGTCTCCTGATGATAAATAACTGACTTAATTATACTTTCTGCCCTTAAGGTGTTGCGACAGAAGATGTGAGATGAACAGAACCCGGACTAAAGCGTCTGGCTTCTTACTGACTATTCTGACACTAAACATGACTAAGTTTCTTTCTCCACCTCTCTCTCTCTCTCTCTCTCTCTATCTATCTATCTATCTATCTATTTCCCTACTGTGTCTTAATTTGCAGGACAGTGAGTGAGTGTGTGCCCGTCCGGGTGGCTTGTAGTGATGCATTCTCCGCCAGCGCCCCCACCGCAGGCAGCGGCAGGTAATGATTCTACACCCTAGACCAGGATCCCCCAGTATTACCACCACCCACCAGGGGTACACCGCCACCCCGGCGCCTGACGCCAGCTGCCCCACACGCCCACCTCCCCAGCACAGGAGAAGAATGGAGAAGCACAGGATAATAACGTCCCGCTTTACCTAAGGACCTGAATGTGGTCCCGGAAGAGCAGGTCTATCAACCGGAGTGAGGCCGAGGCCACACGTGGGCAGCAGTACTCACCAGGACCCAGCTCGATGAGGAAGGGAAGCCTGTCAGGGAGGAAGTGTGGGTCGCGGGGACGGTGGTGGTCGTGGGCGTCGCCCCCGGGCCCGCCCCCGCTGCCCACGCCTTTCACTGGCTTCTTCTTCCGCTTGCGGGGACCGTGGTCCGCAGGTCGCCGCCGCACGTGGAACATGATGGACCCTGCAACAGGAAAGGAAATCACCTTAGTGTTACGTCATGGACTGTGTAGTTTCAGCACACACACACACACACACACACACACACACACACACCTGTAGAGTATACACTGAGTCGATATATAAACAAACAGTAATACAAACCTGTCACACAGACGTACTAACATGACGCAGGAGCCGCTGCTGCCCTCCTGGTGAACATGACTAACGTCCATGTCACTCTACTTACCCTGTGTGATGGCAGAGTTTTACACAACCTCCCAGCTTACAGACACAAACCATACACATTAGCCCCTTACAACAGATACACACTGCGCCAAGCGTTTCGAAAATAAAACTGCAAGAATACAGGAGATGACACCTTGAGCAGCTGCGAGTGTGAGGCGTGAGGATCGCCCTCATGAGCACTGAGGTTAGCGGTGGCAGTGGGTGAGAGTGAGTAAGCTGTGGGTGAGGACGGGAGGCCACACACCATACTCACGTCTCACCACCTTCCTCTGTACATCTCGCGGTTCACATTCCTAACCGCCACACGTGTTGCCACTTTTGTCCACCCCTGGAGCAACGGCCCCTGGGTAGGATGGCATGGCTCTGGACCACATCTGTCATCGGTCGTCACGTCGGATTCGCAGGGGATTTATACGAGCCGGATATGCACAGAGGTGCACTGGCAAACACGTGGCCGTGTCGCCCCTTGTACACGAGAGAAGCGTGATCCCCGCGCAGGTGTACACGAAGGAGCCTCGTCCTCCCAGCACCGGCCAGACCGCGGGAGGGAACAATCCTTCTCTTTCATCCCGTTCGTCTCCGCCTTTGACACGTAATTTTTATTGTTATATTAATTTCTATTTTGTCGTCGCTCTGGGATCAAACGAGCCGTCTTAATGAACCTGGCTCGGCCGGCCGGCCAGCCCGACCTCCCTCCCGGCCTGTCAGCCAGACCTCCCGGCCAGCCAGCCAGCCAGACCGACCAACCAGTCAGCCAGACCCCCCCGACCAGCCAGCCAGACCTCTCGGCCAGCGGGTCACTACCATCCGCCGTCTGGCGAAGTAGCTTGTCACCATCTGTCAAGCGGATCCCCACCACCACCTGCCCAGCTAATCAACACTCTCCAGGTGGCTAATAAAATACCGCACGCCTGGCTGGTCACCACCACCACCCAGCCAGCTGTAATGAGAGGCTTACCACCTAACGGTTTATCGTCAGACGAGGAAATGAAGATGACATAAGAGGCAGCATGTTGCCTTCCGCACCACCGGCTGCTCAGCATAAACCAAATGTGTGGTGACCAACGACCATCTGGCTGATCACCAGTATCCCACACGGTAGTTACTGCCTCCCACCTCACACAATACTATCATCAAAGTGACTGGTCACCAGTCAACTAAAACTACCAATCTATCTAGTCACCATGCAAGTGGTTAGTCACCACCATACACACCTGCCTGTCATAACATTAACCAACTGCACAAGATAACGAAGCTGCCTGCAAGTCGATTGGTGACTTAAAGGTCACGACTCAATCATCCAGCAGGAAGACGACAGCGCAAGCAGCAGGTGTGGAGGCAAAGGCTTGAGAGAGAGAGAGAGAGAGAGAGAGAGAGAGAGTGTCTGTGTGGTGGGGGGCGGGAGGTCAGTATATCTGACAGATGTAAGATCCAGGCAGGTGGGGGCAAAGGATAAATCAGTGACAAGCAGATATAACGAAAAGGCTGCACTATGCCTGGCAGGCGTGTGGGTGAAGCCGAAATACCCGTAAGAGAGGGAAAAGTCAGATAT
The DNA here is from genome assembly GCA_032361385.1 of Panulirus guttatus. NCBI lineage: Eukaryota > Metazoa > Arthropoda > Malacostraca > Decapoda > Palinuridae > Panulirus > Panulirus guttatus. The sequence continues at coordinate 13,701 of JAUUDW010071523.1, forward strand.
ATGTACGACAGACGCAGCCTGAGACATATGTCCTCTCCGGGTGTGCAGCCAAAAGCCAAGACGTGTCCGTGTGATAAACATTACTATATGTTACACAACTTCAGAATAAAAAGCCAGTAATGAGCGTGTGGGGAACTTGGTGCAGATGGATTTGTGTCCAGCAACAGTAGGAAAGGCTGGGCTAGGTTTGGCACAACGACCCTTTGTGTATCTGCAAGACAGACGTAGAGGGACAAGGAACGGTGCTCGAGTCTGCCCTCCTGAGCGACCTGAGGAAAAAGAAAAGATTTCCAGCCGTCTCGAGAAAACATGCGGCCAGGATTCTCCAGGGAAAATGAACCATAATGTTCTAATGACCTGGCAATGCCCAGAGGACGAGCCGGAGGGAAACAGAGCGGACGGGGTCACTGTGGTACGTGAAGATCACACGCGAGGTGGGGCACACTCCTGACGCACATACTGGGTGGGGTACGCTCCTGACGCACATACCGGGTGGGGTACGCTCCTGACGCACATACTGGGTGGGGTACGCTCCTGACGCACATACTGGGCGGAGTATACTCCTGACGCACATACTGGGTGGGGTATGCTCCTGACGCACATGCCGGATGGGCACGCCAAGTTGACACAGGAGATGACCATGGAGGATGGATGAGGTAAGGGAGCAAGACGTATGGTGGAGACTAACAGGACGTGCTCAGCGGATACAGCAAGTGGAAACGCTAAGTGCATACAGCAAGTGGACATACTAGGTGGGTAAAACATGTAGACACACTAAGTGGATATCTAGGCAGATCCAGCTAAATGATACACTAAGTGGACATCCTAGGTGGATCCAGCAGGTGGGCACACTAAGTGGACATCCCAGGTGGAGGCGGTGGAGAAAGAGAAAGAGAGAGAGAGAGAGAGAGAGAGAGAGAGAGAGAGAGAGAGAGAGAGAGGGTAAAACACCCCGCTGGGCCGGGCCGGCGGGGGGCTCCCGTAGCTGGGGCCACTGATAAGAAGTTCTGGAGGCCATTTTTTCCACCCTCCACCTCTGGTCACATAATGTCTCGGGATATTTTCCCTAGGGCCACTTTTTAAACCCGTCTATAAGCCCTCACACTATCTGGCTCCTGAGATGATGACACTTCCTGGGGACATCTCCCGCGCCATATATTCTGTGGAATATCACGTCCGTTGCGTTGTCGCTCGGGGAAAAAAAATTATGAAAATGCTATTACGACAGGTGGCTGTGAGGGGGAAACTTTTCTTCCCTCAGCAAGAGAGAGAGAGAGAGGCGCGTCCACTGATCTCCATAATGGAAACGTTCATCCAATACCATTACCTTCATCCAACCCCGCCTCACTCCCACACATATTCCTTCCCCCACACATAATCTCGACCCACACAGCCTCCTACAACGAACACCTACGCCCTACATCAACTCTTCTAACTACGTTCCTCCTCACCACAACCTTCATCAAATACATCCTCATACTACCTCTCCTCCCTCCATGGCCCTTCCCACTATCCTGAAATCATACACACACCACCAACGCCCCTCCTTCGCGACGAACATATACAACACCCACCCTGCGGTATTACCGCACACACACACACACCCATATACCAGATTTTAACAAACCCTCCCATGCGGACACTCGTCCTTACCTCACCTGCCACCACAACCTTCCCACAGTAATACCCTCTCCTCCACTACCGTCGGTACTAACACCCTCCACAGGCAAAACCAATCCATCCCCATCCCTGCCGAAGGACAACCCCGGCACCAGACTCCTGCTTCCTCCTGTGTAACTCTCTGTCCTTTCCGGGCAAGGCGCCATACAACCGCATAATGGAATTACATGAATCTCCTACATGTACACCTTCCTCTGTGATGTGTGTGCGTACACCAGCTGGCGTGGAGGCACGAGACCGGCACTGCACCACACACGGCCCCGGGAAGGAGGAACGATCGATTCCTCTAACAAGTCCGATGATCAATTAGCACGAGCCAATTATTCCGGATCCCCTTGATTAAGTCGAATAATTTTCTAATAATCTTGCGCAACTCCCGCCCGGATAATCGAACAAAGACGGCTTGAGAGACAAGGAGACGGGAAAGTAAGGTAACCACGGAAGAAAGTAATTAAAAAAAAAAAAGGGGGTCGCTTTGTCGAACCTTCTCCAAGGTAATACCCGAACCACCAATGAGACTCCTCAGAACCCCTCCGAAATTAGACCCGGAGAGTTTCCTGCAAGGTGCACCCGACCGTTCACCTTACAACACACGGACGGGGGAAGTCAACATCAAAGGTCCGGCCAGATTCTCAGTGTGAGTAAGGTCGGTGACAGACCCAGCCGCTGGGGCAGAGGACTGGCCAAGAAACCAGCGTAACAAAGGTGAGGGACAGAGTCAGTGGAAAGGAATCAACAACAGCGTGTAAATAAATTGGCGGTGGTGAAAGGAGAAATATTTCTCATATATATATATATATATATATATATATATATATGAGAAAAATTTTCGAGTACA
>JAUUDW010071632.1:0-11265 GCA_032361385.1 Panulirus guttatus
ATGCAATTTTTAAAACAGTGGACAGAAATTGTCTTACGTGATGTATGATACAGATGATCATCTACTGCTAAATGAAACATGTCACAGTTAGGATAACCAAACAAAAGAACAAGTGAGTAACTGACAAAGAGTAAACAAGTTCATCTAAGAATTATTAAAAAAGCTAACACTTCACCAGCACTTTTCTTTGCACAGGACTTCCCTTGCATAACACTTGCATCACAGGAAGTAGGTGGCAGTAGAAGATGGCAACTTACATAAGTCCTACATACTGACAGAAATGCTACTGAGAGCCTGATTAATGTGTGGGTGGTGTACGGAGGCCTAATGGGACATATGACATGGTTTACGAATGCTAAACTTAATGCACAATTCAAAACAGAGGCACAAAATTCTTGTCTTATATGAAGAATGTTGCTGTTGATCATGAACTGACAAATGATATACATTGCAGTTTATGAGTTAAGGTCCATTCCCTCAAGGTGCTTACTGCATTCCCTAGTTACAGTGACTAACAAATAGTTTTTCCTTTTCACATATCAACCTATAACACATCACAGCACTGTAATATGAAACATAATCAAAAATACAGCTAGAGAGGGAATGTAAGGGAACGAGGCCATTTCTTTTTCTGCTCCTGGCACAAGTTTACCAATGTGGGAAATGGTGAACATGCATGAAAAAAAGTACGAAACACAAGCATGAAAAGCAGCAGAAAGTAGAAGATAAGTAATAAGGTATCATCACAACTAACCTGAACTGTCGTGGTAGAAGAGCACACAGTGGTTAAGTCCCTCCTATAGGAAGGCTAGCACATGAGTATACAACCTCACAATTAACAAAACACTGCAATCAGGTTATGCTGGATGTAATTACTTACCTGTTTGAGGGTGTAACAAAAGTGTTGTTCAATGTGGGAACAAATGATTTTACTGTTGGCTTATGTCCAGGAGTGGATATTGTGCTATTGTGCTCCTGCTTCCTTCCTGAGGCCATTACTCGTTTTTTCCAAACTCCAGGAGTGGTAGACACATATTCAAATCGACACTTCATACCTGACTTCTTCACAGTAGATAAAGTTTGAGGCTTGGATTTTATACTTCTAGTTTGTTCTGCATATCTAAGTGTATTGATCGTTTCATACACATTGATGTTGGCAGGGTTGACACAAGCAATCATTGCCGTGTAGCTAGTCCCACCTAGAGAATCTTTGAGGAGTCTCGTCAACATATTCTCTGAAAGGAACACATCCACCAGCAGGGTTGCTGATTGATTTGTTGATTTGTGCCGGGAAAACCCTGGCAAATTTATTGTGCACCCCATACTCATCCCGTGAGCGGTAGTGCAAAAAGATTACAGGGGTCACAAAGGGTCTTAGTTAGACCCCAGCGGGTTGATATTACATGCATTACATAATTACATAGTTTCACATGTTAAGTTCTACCTACTAGATGCAAAAAGTGGATACAACTCAAAATTTCAGGTATCTTGTCATTAACAATAAGGGGTTGTGACATTTCTTGTAGGGTTTGTTTAGATCTATCCCTAAACGGATCTATTTTTTCACATTCTAAGACACAGTGTTCTAGTTTGTGTCCAAGTCTTTAACCACAGACTTTACAATTCACACGATTAGCATCTCCAGATAGACCAAAGCGCTGGTAGTATTGTAGCCTAGCCTTAATCTAGGAACAACAACATCATGTAATCTGCTGAACTTATTACTTTTTCCATATACATGTTTTATATATATGTACTGTGCATATATGTGCATGTATGTATATATATGTGTATATGGGGGGATGGGTCTTTCTTCATCTGTTTCCTGGCGCTACCTCGCTGATGCGGGAAACAGCGATCATGCATGATAAATAAAATATATATATATATATATATATATATATATAACTGTAAATGATGCGGATATGAAGATTGAAAGAGCTGTATCTGGAAGAGTGGAGTAGGTCCCAGGTGCTTGATGTCAGTGAAGGGGACCTTGGAATTACCCAGCCCTCCTCAACCAGCAGTGCCATTCTGATTTTGAACCAAAGAATCTGGAAGTTGTACAGTCATGATCATTTTAAAGAAAAAATGGGGAAAAAGTCAGAGAGGAAAGTAAATGGTTGAGTGTGTTATGTATTGTTAAGTGCTGTGTGTGAGACAGAGATGTGAGTTATGTGGCAGAGGTGAAAAAGTGGTTCTTTGGAGGGTGTTGGAAACACATTTCTAGTTTCCCCTTTACTACTCCCTTAACCTTGCTTTGCATGGATTCAATGTAAACATATTTTTTCATAAACACATCCCTCATGCAATACAGGGATGCCTGTATGGGGATTTTAATGAAATAAAACCATGGAAGTACATGATTAGCTGTATCGTACTTGTGACAAGTTAGAAACTTTCCAACACAAGGTCAGAACAGTCCTTACTTTATTCTATGTGACCAGGGTCAAAACAGTCCTGACTTTATTATATGTGACAAAACAGCACCTACCATCTAAATCACTGTCACCTTTTTCTTAGAGTCAATGCATATCAGTTCTATGGTTCAAAACTTTCAAAGCAACCCAAAATCTAGGGTTGAATGTCAAGAAAAGACATACTGGTTAGTAACCAACTGTCCAATACATCAATTCAGACAGTGGGTTGTTAGGCATCCCTGGACTAAGTCAAAAGCATGGATCACTTAAAAACTATATGGGAAAATAATTTACGCACCACAATGGGAGCATATCATTGCTTCTTCTTCATGATATGATGGGTCATGGATTATGCTCGACATTATGAGACTAATGCAACAATAAGATTGCCTTCCAACACAACAAGGCCATTCATAACAAAGCAATTCATGAAATACAAACTGCAAGGAATTATTATTACCCTGTCAAATTAAAGCAGCTAAAATAATCCACCATACCAAGCAGTAAGAAAATTGAAAGAGATGTCCAGTTCGAAAAGGAAGACTTCCTCCTCTCCCTACATTAATCATCTCTCCAGTGAAGAAGCAGCTTAACATATAAACAAAGCAGTTTTAACAAAAAGACTTCTTCCTTTCCCTATATTAATAACCTCTCCAATGATGAAGCAGCTCAACTTATTAACAAGAAGCAGTTTAACATATCAAAAAAGCAGTTTTTACATGAAGACTTCCTCTTTTCCCTACATTAATCACCTCTCCAATGATGAAGCAGCTCAGCTTAATAACAATGTCTTTGTCACCATCTGCTTTTGACTCCCCAACCCTAACATCACCTGCTTCCCAATTTACAGGCCCAACACCAACTGACTCAGTGCATGAATCTGAAGTCTCCAAATAGTTCACAACCCAAGTGTAAGGCACTCTGCAACACGAAGTGATTTACCCATGAAACTCTACAAGGTTGTTTTCTCCTATACTATCCAAACCCCTCTGTTCCAGAATCAGTGCTCTCCAGCAATCAAAATGCCCTGCCTACTGGAAGACTGTGTTTGTCCAGTACCAAAGTCAGTAAGCCCACAAAAATTTTGCCAAAACCCAGTGCCATCACCACAATCCCCAGCTTCCTCTGTCAAAGTTTTGAGTTTGAATTGGCTTAAACAGATGTTACAAGTTCCACAAGCCCGCAGCAGTCTGTAACAATCTACAACACACCACCTCATCAGCTTCCTCCACCTTTTGTATCATAAACTAGAGAGATGTATGATCTCTGTGGCTCTCACCTTCATTAACTTCAGAGCTTTCAACGTTGTCAGACATAAAATAATCATCAACAGAGAGGACTCATTCCATAGCATGCGCACTTTCTCAAGGAGTGTTGTCAGGCTGTACACTTCGGAGGAGCCATCTTCACCCTCCAGTTCTTTACCTGTGGTATCAGGCCACAAAGATGCGAAACTTGAGTTTCTTCATCCTTATACATGATGCCCTGATGGATGCATCTGCTTGATGGAAGTAAGTTGAAGATTCTACCATTGGTATCAGCACTGGCCTTGATGAGGACTTTAGCCCATGCCTGGAGCCTTCAAACATAAGAAAGAAAAAAATTGACAACAGCTCTCTCGAATACACTAATCTCCAAAACACCCTTAACCCTTTCACTGTAGCTGATGCTTATATGTCCTGATACTTTGTTTTTCTGTTTGCTGCAGCTGGGATGTATACATTAACAATACTTGAATTCGCCAGCTATGCCCTGAAGTAAATATACAGCCAGTAATGTTTGTAGTGGCATCCCACACATTGTTATCATATGCTGCAGCCTAAATTTTTTCCATATACTGGCCGGTATGCGTGAATATGTCAAGGAAGCATGTGCGAGATAAATGCCATTATATTTTGTAAGAGTCAGTGACGCTATGACACTCCTACAAGAGAACAGATACCAATGATAAAAACCCTAAGTAATTGCATTTGTTTGGGACAAAAAACATTTCCAAAAGTACTGACAATTTACTACGTATGCTTGAAAGTAAAGTACCCCCCAGAGTACTTCACACATCTGAGAGCAGAGCAGCATAAGTTAAAAGGCAAATGGCAAGTGTGAACAGTTTCACTAGGGTGAGTTTTACATCAACTATATTTAAAAAGTTGTGTTATGTTTAACAATAACAAACTTATGGAGATACTGGTTTAGAATATTTGAGAATATCCTGCACACAGCATTCAATGGAAATCAGGACTGCTTCAGTGAAATGGTTAACAGCCTCCATAACTCAACTATCAACAACCACATCAAGTGAAAGCTTAGAGTTTGAGTGGACGCAGACACTGCAAGTTCCATAACACCTCAGTGATATGGTAATATAAAGGCCTATACCATACATCACTTTGTCAGCTTCCTCCACTTTATTTATAATAATCTAGAGAGATGCTAGATCTCTGTGGCTCTCACCTTCATCCTTATACATGATGCCCGGATGGAAGAACCTGCTTGATGGAAGCACGTTGATGACTCTACCATTGGTATCAGCATTGGCCTTGATGAGGACTTTAGTCCCTGCCTGTAGCCTTCAAACATAAAAGAGAAAAAAAAAAAAATTGACAACAGCTCTCCCGACCACACTGCCATCTAAGACAACCATAAAAGCCTCCAGAACTCAACTACTACCAACCACATCACCATCAACCAAACCATGACGAAAGAGATGCATAAATGCCATACTTTCAACCAGATACCACACTCTACTGTCTTGCTAAGCTCCTGCCTTCTTCAGGCTGTTCAGTCCACCAAGCATCTTAGCGTATCTCTGGACAATAAACTGAACCATACAGAACACTTCAGTTCCATTACCAAATCTTCCAGCTATCATCTCTATATTCTTCACTAACTCAAGACACTTGGCCACTCTGAACTTTAAACTCAAGGGTATCTACACAACTTTCATTCTTTCCAAATTCACCTACACCTCCCTCGCCTTGTCTTCTTCCTTATCCACCACAAATCTGGGAATGCTGAAAAAGGCAAAGAAGAGGGAAAGCACCATCTGTTAAGAGACACACAGTACACTGATTCTTCCATCCCTCTTCAACCATCACCTTGACCTCATCTGACAGTTTTGGAAGAAGCTGCTGTACCACACATACCACCAACACTTCCCATCACCTGAGTTGCAGTTCAGAACCAAAATTTCACTAAGCCTATAAATACATATATACAGACTGCTACAAGAAGAGTTCCAACCCAAACAATATAAATATCATCAATAATAAGCACACTGCCACCCGAGTGTTTCTGCAAAGACTGTTAAACTAAATCTGCACCCTCCTCCTTCTAAACCTCTACTGTTTGCATCATGTGTGCTTTATTCACTTGTTTTCATCCTCTAGCTATAGTTCATTCAAGAAAACATTCATTGTTATTATTGTTATTATTAGTATCGTTATCTATTCATTATCTTTCATCACTACCTCCATCAGTACATATGCAGTTTTACTACAGGGAAAGTTTTATCATCTAGCACTTTCCAGACCTATGCAGTTCCAGATATGACAATATGGTAGTTACAGGAGTGGTTGAAAGTAGTACTACAGATATATCTAAGAACAGACTTGATATATATTTCATTCAAGTCCACAACTAATATTATCTGAGCCTCCTTAGTCACATGAACATTTTCCAGGTTTTTCTCTCTGAATCATCTGTATGCCATCACTCTTACCACACTGACCTGTGAATTTTCATTGTGTTCCAATATCACAAACAGTCATGAAAGGACCCACTGACCTGTTGCTGTTTGAATTACTTTGTTTTCCCCAATTTAACCAGAAATTTTTTTTTCACTATATTGATGCTTGATAATGGAGTGCAGATGTGAAATGTTTTTGAAATGGAGGTATGCGAAATGACAGAAGCGTGGAAAGCAGTTTGGTGAAAAGAGAAGAGGTAGAGAAAGCCTTTCATATGATGAAATGAAGCTAAAATGGCTAGAATAGATGGGATGAGTGAGACTCATGATTTTGGCAGGTAGCAAATGAAGCATGAGTGTATGTACCACTTATGGTGAAGTGCCTGAGGATTGGCAGAATGCTGTGTAGGCAGAATGCTGTGTAGTGCTACTGTACAAAGGAAAGAGGGACAAAACTGAATGTTCAAATTATAAAGGTATAAGCTTCTGAATGTACATGGTAAGATGTATGAGGGTGTGGTGGTTGAAAGAATAGTGGATGCACAGAATTTCATTTTGGGGAGAACAATGGCTGCAGTAGTGGTAATGAATGTGTGGATCAAGTGTTTATTTTAAGAAAGTGTGCAATAAATACTTAAAAAACTGAAGGACTTGTAGGTGGCATTTATGGATCTGGAGAAAATGTATGATAGGATTAACAGAGATGCTTAGTGGAAGGTGCTGCAAGTATAGTGTAAGAGGAAAACTGCTTTATGTAGTGAAGAGCTTTCATCATGAGATTAAGGTGTGTGTGCGCACAGGAAGAGAGAAAGGTGAATAGTTCCAGGTGAAGGTGGTTCTGCAGCAAAAGTGTATTATGTCACCATGGATGTTTAATTTGTTTATGGATAGGTTGTTGAGGGAGCTAAACACAGGGGTCTTGGAAAGAGGAAAAGGAGGTTAGTCGGCTGTTGCTTGCTGATGATGTGGAGCAAGTGGCAGATTCGAGAGAGAAACTGCAGAAGCTGGTTTACTCTTTGTGTTGTAGGGAGTGAGAGATTCTACACTCACTTTTGTCCCATCTTCTTTACCTTGTATATGTACCATGTCTTTACTCCCGTGTGTGTATGCACACTCACACACACACACACACACACAAACACACATCTTAGCTTATGCTGGATACTCATTCTATCGATAATCCCTGAGGGAAGGATGAACAGCTGGCTGGACTGTGGACCAGCTGCCACGACCAGGATTCAAACCTATGTGGGTTTGATCCCAGGCTGCCCACGCATGTGGGATGGTCAGTAATACTAACCACACCACCACGGAGGGCCGGGGTGTCTGCATGTGGGAATGCGTAAGAAAGGTGAAAGTTGAGAGTAAATGTGAATAAAAGCAATGTTATTAAGTTTAGTAGTGAAGACATTCCTTAGATAAGAACACACAGAAGAGGATGGATGTTTTGGAAATTAAATGTTTGAGGACAATATATGGTGTGAAAAGGGATGAATGAATAAAAAAATGATGGGGTAAGAGAGAGGTGAGGTAGTAAGAGGAGAGAGGAGTACATGTGAGAAAGCTGAAGAGGGTATGTTGAAATGGTGTGGATATATGGAGAGAATGGGTGAGGAGAGGATGACTAAGAGGGTACACATGTCAGAAGTGTAGGGAACGAAGAAAAGTGGGACAACAAAGAGGTGGAAGAATGAAGTGAAAGAAGGTATGATGGTTTCAGGCCTGAACAGGCAGGATGATGTGATGTGTTCAATGAATAAAGTGATCTGGAGCAAAGTGGTTTTCACTGAACAATGTCCTGTCACAGGACTAAACCAGGGCCTGTGAAGCAGTCAGAGGAAACTATGGAAAGGTCTCTGGGGCCTAACTGAGAATAGGGGGCCCTGGGTTAGATGCATTATACATGAGAGATAGAGAGTGGACTTGAGCAAATGAGGCCACTTCTTCCTCCACAGCTGGTGCTACCTCAATAATGTGGGAAATGGCAAACATGAAAAAAATTAATACACCAAAGTGTAACCATCTATGATGATATTCATTCTAAATAACAGTATAAAAGGAAAAAATATAAACTATTGAAAAACATTTAACACACCTTAGATAAATGTCTAAGTGAAGTGTCCATGTTAATTGGTCAAAGAAACAAAAATACCACACAATTCTTCATGAGCCTAAAGATCACCTGATTTTTGCTCATGAGATACATCAAGCCTTGTACTGCAAGGGCAAAGCTTAAAACAAGGCAAGCAGCCAACAGAAAATGCACATTTATCGTCAAGTTCATATGGTTATAAAAATCTTTAGCCTTTTCAGTCAGCATTGAACATAAAACTGGTGCACAATCACATCATTTCAATATGATCTATTCATAGAAGATGGTATGTAGCTGCTCCAATTTAGGTTTAACCACAGTCTCTTCCATAGCCACAGCACTTCCTGATTCTTATCCAACAAAATCTAAAGTAGTTGTTCTTTCTGAACCTTAATACCACAGATAGTTGATGAAGCAGCACTGTATGCTTTCATAAAATCAATACACCTCTTACCTTTCTGCATTTGTTCACAATGTCTATATTATGATACAGTGTTAGTACAACTCACTTATGCATCACTTCTTTGCTAGAAGAAGGTCAGTTCTACAATACCTTACTGTTATTTATGCTATAATCACAGGATGTAGAAAATATTCAAAGATAAAAGCAGCCCCATGATGAGTGTGAATCATTATTTTTGCACGTAGCAAATGAAGCACGAGAGGGTAGTCTGTAAACAATGCTCCAAAGCAGCAGCATCAGGAACTACTGTAGTGGTGCAAACTTTAAAAGGATGCCTGATAAAATCATATGGATATCAGTTGGCATTGTGAGATACTGGTTAGCTGAGAGGCAGATCAATGATATTTTCCTCTATACTTGACAGTTCATTTAATATAACCCTGGCTGATGAACAACATCAAGGATGCTAATAAGAGGGGCAGCTCATTACAATCCAGATCTACTAATAATATTACAAGTGATAGCATGTCCCATAATTCTAGACTAAAATATATTCCTTTCATCAATGACTGAATCTTGTGTTATCAGACATGACATCAGAGATGACCAAAACATCCACTCTGATTTGAAGAGAGCACAATCTTTAACTGCTTATAAGGTCATTATCAGAGTCAAGTCTAGCAGTAGCATATTCCCTTATCTGACAAAATTTCTTTGGGGATGGCAGTTTCAAACACTTCCTGGTTAGGTCACTACTAAATGAGAACCATGGTCCTGCCCTTTCAGATGGCTTAATCAGATAATTTGGCATCCCAAGAGAATGAAGTTAACTGAAGAAAGTCCTCCACAAGGTTGCAAATGACTAAGCAAAAGTAATCCAAGATAAAGTTTACACCTACTCAGACAATATATCACACAAGATTAAATCAGGTCACAAGGATACTATAGAGGACAATAACACAAAGTAAGGGCAGTTGGAGACTGAGGCCAGTTGTGGAGGGATTGTGCACCAGGAACTATTCCCACTGTAAACAATTCTTTTTTCCAGGTGGCTAGATAGATGATGCAATGATCTAACAATTTCAGAATTTTCTTTATGACAAACTGCCATTCACTGAGTGAAAGAAAAGGTACAGAAAACGCAATGACTTACCATGTGACTGACCACAATGAGATAGATTTGTTCGCCTTTCTCAGTAAAGTTTACTTGTTATCAGGTTTTTCAGCATGACACAAATCAAAAAAGAATAAACAAGAACTTGGTTTCTAACATTGTGTCTTAGTCTATCCACAAATTTATCTCTCAAATCATATTTTACTACTGAATTATGTTATCTATTCTTACACTATGGCTTAGCCTACACATTAGTTTACTTCACTATTTACATTCCATCAGTTGCATGTTTTTTCTTGCACTATATCTCAATTCATACACAAGTTTACTTCACTCCCTTCTGGTCATTAAAAAACATGTCCTTATTGCAAGGTTGGAACAGTCACAAGAGATTCTGTGTTTCATCCCATCAGTCATTTCTGAAAGTGATTTGTTTCATCAAGATTCATGAAATTTCAGCCAATAAGAGACAATATGGCCCTGTAGTCGTCATATTAGATGCTGAAGCAGCAGGAAGTGAGAAAAACTGGTAAAGGACCATCCACAAATCATTTCTGAAATGTTATGGTTCAATTTACCCAGTGGTTTCTACGTTGATTTTTCTGACTAGCTCACCAGTTCCCATTCAGCAAGGTAGTGCCAGAAACAGATTAAGAACAGCTTCATTGCTCACAATCACTTTCCAACTGTCACATATAGTGCACCAAAACCTGAGCCAAAATCTATAGCCAAGCCCCACAGGCACTTTCCATGGTTTCCACTAACCACTGCACATGCCTTGGTCCAGCGCAATTACAACATGTAGCCCCTTGTTTACCACATTGCTCCAATATGCTCCATCCTTTGTGAAAATTTACAAACTGATGACAAATGATGATGACAACAGATGCAGTGTGATAACAATAGCTCAGGAGGTGAGTTAAAATGGAAATGCTAAGCTTTTATTTAAAAGCTAAACAAATATAATTAACAAGTTTAACAAAATGTGAGTTTTGATAAGTTCACAAATCAGGTATTTTCTTGCAAGGCAAAACAACACAACTATAATAAGCCAAGCTCAATGGAATCTGAACCAGGACTTTTGCTGTAAAAGGCTCAATTATAAGGAAGAAGTATAAGAAAGTGGAACATGACATAAAAGTACCTTGTGATGAATAATATAAGCTACACATACAGTATATGGTATGAAAATAAGATAATTTTCTGTGGTTTCCCAATGGGCTCTCAGAAAATTATGACTAAACATTTTGAAAACTAAATATCCAGCTAATGCAAACTCTGACCAAAACCAAACAAGCTGCCTTTAGCATTTGACTTGCAGGAAGATGTAAACTTTTTTTAAGAATTTGGAAAACAGCATCTTACTTGCAAGATGCAATACAGTTTACTAAGTTACCTGGGGATGACAATATTTGCCAGAGACTACAAAACATCTGATACTTAATATGAGCTTTATTAAGGTTAGTAATGTAATATAAACACCCAAAGATGAATAAATCAAGATCTAAGCAGATCTAAATTCAATAAATTGACAAAAATATAAAAATAAAG
>JAUUDW010071742.1:0-10219 GCA_032361385.1 Panulirus guttatus
AGGAGGAGGAGGAGGCGGAGGAGGAGGAGGAGGAGGACAGATATTGGACACCAACAGCACAATACACATGGAGAATATTCTTCTGAGGAAGACAACAGTCAATTCTTTTCTATTTTTCTTTTCTATTTCTCTGACACCCGTTTCCTTCAGGAGCTCCCTCAGGGGAGTGGCCACGGCAAAAGAGTCTCCAAAACTGGTGAACTCTGGTGCTGCTTCTCAGCCTCAGTGCCTCACACTAATGCACTATGTCCAGAAGCTCCTACCTAATGTCCTTACTGACTACTTCTACCTAATGTTCCATCATACAAATTCTACCTAATGCTCCTACTACTACCTAATGTTTCTACCTAATGCTCCTGCCCAATGTTCCTACCTACTACTTCTATCTATTTCTCCCACCATTGTGCCAAAAGGCTGAGCTAGCGACTAGCACTTACCACAAGAAAATCTAAAGTTACAAAGAATGAGCTGAGTAAGTTAAGTGATGTCAAGTGTAATGTGTGATAGAGGGAGATTGTGTGATTGTGGACAAAATATTAGCAGCTCATGTTTCATTCCCATCTTACTAAGTAAGTAATATCTAAAGTAGAGAGAGATTATTACATGCAGAAGTCTATATCCCTACATCTTTTTATGGCATTTTCAGAATGATGATTATATTGTGTTTTTACTCTACACTTTCTTAAAGTTCAAGTACATCTGTATTCAGCATTTTGTGTATGCATGATGAATACAACTTTTTCATTAAATCAACCCATTCTAGGATAACCTTCCCGATTAAACTTTGCTGTGGTTTGCATACATCTAACAACAAAATCTACTATCCAGAATTGGCAGAAAAAATTGATCAGTAGATGAATTTCATATATAACTTCATTCCCATTCTGTCATCCTTCTCTAGTTTGTAAATATTTTGGCATCCTCTTCCAATATATTGTTGCATATCTCTTTTACCTTTTCCTTTTTATTTCTCCTCTTTATTGCTGCTAACATGTTGCTCTTGACTTGATGTACAAATTACTCAAATCTAGTGATGTATGCCATCAAGCAAAATTCTTTCAATTAGTTGGTATATGGATACAGTTAACATGCATATACTGTTAAGCAATGTAATGGGCATTTCATTCAAGCCATTCTTGGAATGCTACAAGTTTACTATTGCACATCTGCAGCTTTATGAGCAAATTCCTCATTTATTTAAGGTCATCTTCAAACTACAAAAGCCCTAAAAACAGAGAAGTATTTCATTCTGGTTAAAGAGTTGACAAATGAAGTATGTTAAATTTGTCAACCAATATGGATGAGCACTTCCTAGTTTTTTCTTTCTAAATGACAAATCCACATCACCGACAAGTGTTTACAGCATTACATCTGCAGGATCACACACAATTCCTCTGCAATATATTTACACTGATACTACAAGAGTTCATGGAGGAGGAAGTTGGTTTTTTGGGCTATATGGTTGAGAGACAATTTGAGTGGGTGAAATGTACTACTCTGAGGTTGTTTGGGCATGTTGAAAGAATGCAAGGTGAGAAATTTTCAAGGACAGTGTATAATAGTATGACTAAAGGGGTTGGTGTGACAGAAAGACCAATTGTGAAATGGGGAAACAGAATTGAAGAGTACGAGAGGGGAAGAAATCAGGGGAAGAATGTGTGGAATGGGAGGCATATAAGGAAACAGGTGAGTGAAGACTTTTGCTGAGGACATTCTCCTTAATGGGAGTACCCAGAGGGAACAGGCATCAGAGATATAGATAGATAGAACAGACTATTCTCATCAACCTTCTTGGGAACATTACCAGAAAATTATCTCCGCTAATTTGAAGATAATGCAGCAAACTGTCAAAAACTTGCTAAATAATTCACCCTTACAGTTGATATGCATAAAGAACTCTATTTTCAAAAGTTCAACTGAAACCAGAATGGCAAAGGGAAATTTCTATGGGAATGAATGTCCTCTCAAAACAGTGAAAAAACTTCTCACTGTGCAAAGCAAGTTTTCTACATGTAGAAAAGTCACTCCTATGACTGTTTCCTTGTGATGGCATTTAGGATATGGAGGCAAAAAAAGTGAATCATGAACCCATACCTGGAAATCCAGGAAAATAGCCATAAGATAAAAAGACCTTCACTGCCTAACTCCTAACATTAAAGGTCACTCACTGTTAGTTGACTTTATATGAAAGTGGTGACACACTGAGCAAAAAGTCACCTTCAACAAAGCTGTTTAATAATCAGCTGACAGAAAAGAATACAGTGCTCTCATAGACTGTCATGCCCTAAAGGAGCCCATCTTATCCAGATCCCAAATGGAGAAATGCCTAGAAGCTACAGGAGGACCATAAAAGGGGCCCGAGGGTTGCATAATATTTTTTATACTTATTGCCATTTCCTGCCACAGCAAGGCAGCTTCAAGAAAAGACAAACAAAGTCCTCACTTGTTCACATCCAATCTCTAGCTGTCCTGTATAAAGTACTTAAATCAGAGCCCCCCATCTACAGTTATGGAGTGCAGACCATTCTGAGGCATGCTCTGATGGCTTCAAATTACTGGGTTTAGCCCACTGACAGCATGTCATCCCCTGTATACCACCACATTCCAGTTCATTCTATACCATGCATGTCTCTTGCACATATAATAACATCAATAAAAGAAACAATAAAGGTATATGGAGATTGATAGAGCCTAAAATAAAAACTCCATAAAGAATGCTTAACACATATTACCCTAAAAAACACCCTTCTTGAACTACTGGAATGTCATACAGATGAATAACTTCAGGGCCCCTACAAATATATATATTACCATTACCTGATAAAAACTTTATTCAGATTACACTTGATCACCCACAAAATACCAAATTAGATAAATCTTTTGATAATTCCTTAGAATTTCAACTCAGACTGATTTCCTTAACACTGAAGTCCCAAACTTTTCTCAATCAGAGCAAGAATTTAATATCAAACTGGCAGAGCGACTGCAATTTTGCTGAAAAATATAACAATATAAGGTATTATGTTTAAAGGTTTTCAGAGAATAGTTAGACCAAAAAAACTTGGGTACATGTGACACATTAATTGTTTTGGGTTAAAAGTATTTCCAGTGAGTGTTGATCCACTGGTATGGAGTTATTCTGGGTCTGAATGAGAAGGTATGATTCGAAATGTCAACTTCACTTACATCAGTTTACTAAAGAAGGAACAGTCAAAAATAATTAAGAAGTATCTGTGTTAATCTGAAAGCCAGTGTTCCTTTAGAACACTAGGCATAACTGAGTACACATGTGAGTGAACCAAGAAGCTGTGGGCACTTACTCTTCTCCACATATGTATGAAAATAGTTGAAGAAAAAAAGACAAAGAAATCAAACCAGAGCCAAAGTGAAACAATATCTGTTGTGGGCAAAACAAAGAAAAGTACTGAGGACTGCTTTGAGCGATAATCATAAGGGAAGCTTGGGTACTGGGGCAGGCTATGAGAAGATGGAAATTGGCAAGTTTTTACCAAACTGGTTTTATTTCTGAAAGCAAGGTGCTTGTGGCACTTTGCTCTATCTCTATGAAGTATGGTCCAGCAAGCACCAGTGTGGATCCTCAATTGATTCTGAGTGAATACTGTTCACAAGAAGAAAAACCTATCCAGCTGTAATTCCACAAATATTTTGTACAAAAAACTGAAAGCTATATTGAGATCCTGCTTTTACATAAGAATAGTTAAGAATCTTATGATATCTCTTACTGACTAATGATAAATTGTATCATGCCATTGACAAAGAATTCCTGACCCTCAAAACAAGTATCTACTTTAACTGGATATACCAGTCGAAATAAGCTTGGTAACAATAATCAGACTGGAAAAACTCAGGTTATACCATGTTGACATTTTGACTTTTTCAGAACATTAAATATTTATAAGTAAGCAAAAGCAAACCTAAATATATAAGCCATATATTTACACTATATTATTATATTTTTCTAATTACATACTGTATTTTTCCAGGAAACTCCAACATGCCATGGCACAAAACTTTGAGAATAAATTAAACTTTTAATCATATATTTACTCTTTGGTAATGAGTGACTTAAAAAGAATGGTAAATTCTCAAATTTCTGGTCCAAAGGTGAAAGCTATTTTGGTGGACTGAACATGAGCATCAAGTAGAGGCAAAACAAAACTGAAAATTTATAAACTGTTTTCATGAACAGAATCATGAATACAGACATCAACAAAACACTGGCTGCATATTACAGACTTAAAATACCTGAATTCATGTTATATAATGGAGCTGTGCAAAGGGTACTGTAACAAATACCAATGGAAAGGCACAATAATATACTAAGTCTAAAATGTAAGAATGATCCCTTTAGATCCTATAACTCCAAAACATAGCAGGGTGGTACTTACAGAAACCTTTCTGAATACCAGTCCTATGTATAAAAAGAAGAAGAGATTCACAATGTGAGATGAAGATTAACCCTGAGTAGATGGAGTGGGCTAAGGATTTCATTGAAGATGAAGGAATGGATGATGAAATGTAAAACACTCACGAAAGGTATGTAAGTGGCTGAAACTCTTGGGATTGTCCAAAAATTTTATAATGAACTGCTAGTGGACAGATGTGAAGTCCCAGCTGGAAGGAATAAGTCCTGGCCACCATGATGTAGTGAACAATAGTAGAATGATGGGGATAGTACAAGCTTCAGAGATGGCATTTTAACAGATATGGATGTGGAGAACGAAGACTGGACAGAGAAATAATAACATGAAAAGGAAAATGTGTGGGTATACATGTAAAGTATTTCCCACTGTCCACTGACACATTCTCACACAAAAAATACTTGATACCACTCTAAAAATGACAAAAAGTGGTTAACCAAATTCACAGTCAGCTGACAAACCAAAGTCATTCACAAAGGTTTTACTGCCATAGCCCTCACACCCTACAATGGAGTTCCCCAAATGGCAGTTTTTCCTCCAGCTCTTTTAATCTCTTTAAACATGATCTCTCATCAACTCCAAAGAACCACAAGGTGAAAGTCCTCTCATTTACAGATGACCTCACAATTACATCACAATAACCTGACACTACTCAAGCAACAACAAACATACATTACATCACCCAATTAGAACACTGGCTCACTCAAAACAGAATGTCTGCATCCTCATGGAAATCCAACATCAATCTCTTAATCCCAGACAGATATGAATCTAACATGCACCCTCCCATAACCCTGAATGTTCAACCACTTCAGTTCAACAGAACTCCAAATATAGTACTTATCTCAAAATGCAGACATGTGACAGTTACTCCCCACACCACAAACATACAAGTATAGGACGTAAACACCATAAATGCCCTCAGAACTCTCCACAGCAATAGTACTGGATAAGATATATAATCCCTTAGTATCCCGACAAATAATACATCTGCTCCATACTGATCTGCATATCACCTACATCTCATAAGTAAACATAACAAAACTGCAAACCACACAAATCAAAGGTTCTCAAAACAATCACAGGCTGCATAGCACCAAAAACATTGGACACCTGCAAAACAGAACAAAAATAAGGGCAATATAGTCTCACCTTAATATGCTCAGCAACCAATTCTTTGCAACAACAGCAAACCCTCCTACCAAAACCATACCAAAGTCAGATACCAACTCCCAAGTAGAAACAATAAAAAAATTCACCAAGACAAACTATAGCAACCTTTGATTATATATTCCCACTGACCAAAAAAACACGACAATGAAAAAACACACACACAAATACACACACACACACACATACAGTTAAAAAAAAAAAAAAAAAAAAGAATAAAACTTCCTAACCCAGTCTTAAATTCTACTCCAAAAGACTACATTCCCCAAGCACGTATAAGTTACTCTTTTTTGTCTACATTCTGGACACTACCATCTCAACAACACTAAAAACACAGATTCAAAATATCATGGGACCCATCATGCCCATGAGACAACTTCCATTCTGAAGACACTGAACTCTTCATAGTTGTTCAACAATTATCTCCTACAAATATGCAACATCACACTTCTTGACCTGCAATCTCGACCACTGGATTTGGCCAGCTTCCAGCGCACAATGAGGGCTCCATAGAAGGAATTTCTGGAGCAGGAAGGTAAATAAATAAGTGAAATGGATGACTGCTAAAGATGACAACATGAACATGAAAGGAGGAATTACAAAGGGGGTATCAAAACAACAAGTATGAGGGAAATGGACAGAGTTAAGAGAATATGGATGAAAGGGGTGTTACTATGCCAAAGTGTACAGGGGTGTTACTATGCCAAAGTGTACGAAGATGTACAAAGACAAATGCTTGAGGCAGTTCTGCATAAGCCACCCTGCTAAGATAATGGGAGACAGCAAATTGGTTTATATGTTATAACAGTGTCCTGATGATACCATTCTATAACTTTACTAATTACAGCTCCACACAAATATCAATGATCCAAATATGTCAAGAAACAAGGTACATTCCATAAGGCTTTACCTATCCCTACACACCACATATCATACATATTTACAAAAGAAACCTTGAATTTTTAAAAAAATTAAAAATATTGGCCAAAAGCAGCAATATCATAACTACCATAAAAACATGGAATGTTTATCTGGAAAATACAAGCACACTGTAATCCAGAATTCAGTATTGCAATGTTGTATTAAAAGGCACTCAATTCACAGGAAGGCACTTCATGCTGAAAGGAAGATTATCTTACTTCTGACTGTGAATGAGAATAATGCATATTCAAATATGTCGTGTGGCAATCTACTCTCAATGCTTGAACACATTACAATACAAAGAAAACAAAAAAGACAATACAAATGATAATATATTTTTTCCAAAATGCCTTTTTAATGAGTTTTAATCAATCCATCATATATATTTTATCAGTCTGAAGCAAATGAACATCAACTACATTTGTTAAATCAATAATCCAGGACAAAAAATGGTTGTGTTATCCATTTATACAGAGGTTTCTTGATTGTACTGCTATGGTCTTTGTACTTACATATCTTACATGTAGCAACATACAAGCTGGGACTACCATGAGGTGGATGTGTGGAAGCTTATCGGAGCTGCTACTCATCATCACAGTGTACCACTAATGCCGCTACTCATCACAGAGCACCACTAATGCCGTTACTCATAAAAGAGTAACACTAATACTGCTACTCATTGTCACAGGGTACCAGTAATGCTGTAGTGAAGACTGTTTCCCAGCTGAGCTATATTCCCTCGTGCTGTAGGACATTACCCTTATTAATATAATGTTCAACCACCAGTGCAATCTCAACTTGTCTGGACAATTAGTTACTCTACACTACTTTACTGAATATGTAGTGCAAAACTATAAAGAGAGAAATTTTTAGTTACATCTACTGATACTTAAAGAAGTTAAAAGTTGAAAAAGTAAGTAAGGTATACAAAGAAAACATTCTACTTCTACAAGTATACCTCTACTCTGAAAGACATTAAGCCTGTACGAATACCAAAAGAGCACTACCCGTGCACTAACCTATGAAGCCAAATTGTTCAGTTGCATCTACAGCGGAATCAACTTTACAATCATCCTCATTCTGCTCCTCCACTTGTTCCTTGCATTCCTCCTCTTGCTTCCTGACATCCATTTCCATGATTTCTATGAGTCTGGGCTCAACATCTCCGAGTAAAGGCCGCTTACCAGGATCTCCAGCCCAGCACTCCTGCATTAGGTCCCAACAGCTGTTTTCAAACACAGGGAGTCGCTCTGGACGTGCACCTGGAAATTTGTTTTAGAATAATAATATGTAACACAATCCTACATGCTAGTTCGAAACTTGAGGTGAAGTTGCATATATTATCTACCAGATTTATGTATGTCAGAAGTAACACATAAATATTTCAAATGTACATCAGAGGTTAATGTCCCTGACCAAGACGCATTCACGGGCCGCCCAGGGTCGAGCGCATAGGTTCGAATCCTGGTTGCGGCAGTTGGTCCACAGTCAACCCAGCTGGTCATCCACCCCAAGGACTTGGTCGATAAAATGGGTACCTGGCTCAAGCTTGGGTATATTTATAGCGTTAAAGGGATGGCCTTGCTTAGGGCCTCAGCTGTCCATGCCGTCTCAGCTAAAAACACACACACACACACACACATATGTTCTATTCTGTTGACTGCATTTGCACATTCTGGCTTTCTGGAGTAAATGTTATTACTCTCTGTATCCTACTGACTAAGGTGTCAAGGCTCGACAAGATGAAAACAGTAAAGACTAAATCTCAACAAAAAATGTTTAAATGAGTGAACTTGCCCATTGTATCTCAATTATGAGACATTAAAAAAAATTAAGGAAAACTGCCATGTCCCGTCAGTATTTCTTTTTTCAAACCATGTTGCTAAATATTCGTAAGTAATTCTAATAACCTACTCTGATGCCATTTATATCTAAAGACAGCACCCTAGTTAGTGAGAAGGAACCACAATTAATGCTTCTCACGATTCACCACACCTATTGTTGTTTACCTCCACAAAACTTTACTAGGACAAATGACAAATTGTATGCCCTTGTTACCAAACTTGGGATGGAAAAGCTAAGCACACTGATGGCTATTGGCTTATACTAACTTTCCATTACCTTTTTGTAGTGCCGTTTTCATTTACATTACACAAATCATGCGCATATGTACAGCCCTGCAATTCATTTCAAATATCCTTAGCTGTGTTTATTCACACAGTATGGCACTAGAATTTTGACAATAAAGTGTCCAATGGCTGTATCACATTTCCTATTAGTAAACTGCTTGTAACGCACTGTATAACAAAGTTAATAATATATCTATCATTATACAAATTAGCTGGGGGAAACCAAGGTCTAACTAACCATCTATCTATATTCCTGATGCCTGTTCCAGCTGGAACTCCCTCAAGGAGTGGCCGAGGCAACAGAGTCTCCATAACTAAAGAACTCCATTGCCGCTTCTTAGCCTTCAGTGCCTCACCCTTAACAGGCCTCTGGTAGAGGACAAGTCTAGTGCAGTGTTTGCAGAGGCTCCTACCTAAAGTTCCTAATGACTACTTCTATCTACTGCTCCTACCTATTACTTCTATCTAATGTTTCTACCTAATGCTCCTACCAACCACTTGTATCTACTGTTCCTACCATTTTGTCAAAAGGCAGGGCTAGTGCATAGTGCTTACTGCTGGAAAATCTAGGGTTATGAAGAATGAGCTGCATGAATTAAATGTTGTCAAGTGTTACATATGACAAAGAGAGATTGTATGTCTGTGGACAGAATGACAGTAATTCACATGTTAGTGAGGCAGAAAGAAAAGACAGCTACCTAGGTCAGAGGAGAGCAACTTGACAATCACTAAGGTGCTAGCTCACTAAGGAGATGTCATTAACCCCCCTGAGACCCAGGCGGGTAGTCCTGGTAATATACCTTCCTGATCATTGGCTGCCTACCAACTACAACCTAGAGGGAAACCAAGGTTAGGTCTGTAAGGTGTTGTTGAGAGCAGGGGGCTGTGGTTTCAGAGTTTTACACATGATGGCTAAAGAGTGGATGTGAGTGAAAGAGGCCCAGCCATCTGTTGCTGGTGCTACCTCACTAATATGGTAAAAGAAAAAAAAAATCCAAGAAAGCTATCATTAGCTAATACTATGAGATACTGTTGCTCTTATAAATGACAAAAGCTTACCTTTCTTAACACAATTCCACAGCTGATCCTTCGACTGGCACTGCTCAAAGATAAGTGGTAGTCTGACATGGCCGGCACATATGTACCAAAAAAGAATGCCAAATGCATACACATCAACACTGTTGTCATAGTGGCCTGTAAAGAGTTCTGGGGCCATATGGATTGGAGTACCAACAATACTGCCAGACATCATTGCTTCTGGCTTACAAAATCCCAAGTCAGTCAGTTTTGCACGGTTGTTTTTGTCCAGCTGAAAAAGACAAAAATCAATGGAGGTCATTCACGACCAGGATACCTAATCTGTAAGTCTTGTGTCAAGTAAAACCTCCCTTCCTAGAATAAATATACCTCAGCTCAGAAAATATTATTCAATCAGTATACCCTTCACTCTGCTTTTTATCTTCCAACATCAAAGACTTGCTCTGCATGGAGGTGGTTCACGCATATGTATATCAAATGACCCACTCCGAATTCAAGACTCGAAGCCAGTCAAGGACA
>JAUUDW010071852.1:0-16211 GCA_032361385.1 Panulirus guttatus
GTTTGATGTGTTATAGGGTTATCCAACCTGTCATGTTTGAGGTGCTACCTGGTAATCCAACATACAGTTGTCATATTTGATGAGGTACCGGGAAATCCATCCTGTCATGTGAGGGTTCTTACTGGATTATCCAACTTGGCATGTTAGAGGTGTTACCAGATTATCCAAAGTGACATGTTGGAGGTGTGCCCGAGTTATCTAACATGTCATGTTAAAAGTGTTACCGGTATAACCTTCCCGGTGTTTTCCTGCTGAAGATTTTTACCGGATTATCCAACCTACTGTTCTCATGTATGAGTTGTTAACGTGTTATCCAACATGTTATGTTGGAGGCCTTTCCGGGTTATTCAACATGTTATGTTGGATGTGTTTACGGGTTATCTAACTTCTTATGTTCGAGGTTTTACCGTGTTATCCAGCCTGTCATGTTGGTTAGGTTGCCGGGTCATCCAACCAGCTGTTCTCATGTTGGAATGGTTACCGGGTTATCTAACCAACTGTTGTCATTTTGGAGGTCTTACCGGGTTATATATTCTCTCATGTTGGAGGTGTTACCGTCTTATCCCACCTGTTATGTTGATGGTGTTACCGGATTATCTAAGGTGCTGTTGTCATGTTGGAGGTGTCACTGGGTATTCCAACCTACTGCTGTTTTGTTGGAGGTGTTTCTGAGTTATACAGCTTGTGATGTTGGAGGATTTACTGGGTTATCTCTTCTGTCATGTTGCAGGTATTACTAGGTTACATAACCTGCCAGTTTATCCTAAGTCTCATGTTGGGGTTGTTACCGGTTTATCTAAACTGCTGTTGTCATGTTGGAGGTGTTACCGGGTTAACCAGCCTACTGTTGTCATCTTTAAGTTTTTTTCGGGATATCCAACCTCTCATGATAGAGGTGTTACCGGGTTATCCAATCTACTGTTGTCACGTTCATTGTGTTACCGGGTTATACCATATATCACGTTGGAGGTGTTAAAGGGGTTATGGAACCTGCTGTTGTCATGTTGGAGGTGTTACCGGATCATTTAAGCTGCTGTTTTCATGTTAGTGTTACTATGATATCCAACCTGTCATATTGGAGGTGTTACAGGATTATACAACCCGCCATGTTGGAGGTGTTACCAAGTTATCCAGCCTGTTATGTTAGAGGTGTTACAGGGTTATCCAACCTATCATGGTGGAGGTGCTAATAGGTGAACCAATCTGCTCATGTCATGTTGGATGTGTTCCGGGTTATCCACCCTATCATTTTTGAGGTGTTAACGGATTATCCAACCTACTGTTGTCATGTTGGAAGTGTTACCGGGAAATCTAACATGTCAGGGTCGAGGTGTTACCGGTTATCCATCATATCATACTGGATTTTTTACCTTGTTATTCCGTCTGACATGTTGGATGTGTTACCGTGTTATCCATACTGCTTATGTCATGTTGAAAGTGTAATCGGGTATTTCAGCCTATTGTTGTCATGTCGAAAGTGTTGCCTGGTTATCCAGTATGTCCGAGTGGAGGCTTTACCTGGATATCCAACTCCTCATGGCTAAGGTGTTATACTGTTATCCCACCTGTAATTGTGGATGTGTTAACCAATATGCTGTTTCATGTTGAGGATGATTCCGAATTATAGAACCTACTGTTATCATGTTGAAGTTGTTACCGGGTTATCCAACCTGTCATGTTAGAGGTGTTACCGGGTTACCCAATCTGTCATGTTGGAGGTATTACCGGCTTATCCAACCTGCTGTTGTCATGTTGGATGTGTTACCGGGTTATCCAACCTGTCAGGTTGGAGATCTTCTCGGGATTTCCATCGTATCATGTTTTTGGTGTTATCAAGTTATCAAACCTACTGTTGTAATGTTGCAAGTGTTACCGGGTTATCCAACTTGTCATGTTAGAAGTGTTACCGGCTTATCCAACATGTCATTCTGTAGGTGTTACTGTGATATCCTGCATGTCATGTTGGAGGTTTTACTGGTTTATACTACATACTGTTGTCATGTTGGGGTGTTACTGGGTTATTTAACCTCTCATGTTGTAGGTGTTACCAGGTTCTCCAGTCTGTCATGTTCGAAGAGTTACCGTGTTATCCAACATGTCATGTTGGAGATGTTGCCGGGTCATCCAACAAGCTCTTGTCATATTGGTGGTATTACCGGCTTTTTTTTTTTAACCTATTGTTGTCATCGTGGAGGTTTTACCGGGATATACAACCTCTCATGTTGGAGGTGTTGCCGGGTTATCTAACCTCTCATGTTGGGGGTGTTACCGGGTTATCAAAACTGCAGTTTTCATGTTGGAGATGCTACCAGGTTACCCAGTCAACCGTTTTCATCTTTGAGGTGTTAACGGGTTATCCATCCAGCAATGTTGGAGGTGTTACCGGGTTATCCGACCTGATGTGATCATGTTTCAGTGTTAACAAGTTTTCCCACCTGTCATGTTGGAGGTTTTGCCGGGTTATGCAACCTATCAGGATGGAAATTTTCCTGGGTTATCCACCCTATCATGTTTAAAGTGTTACCGGGTTATCAAGCCTGCTGTTGTCATGTTGGAAGTGTTACCAGGTAATCCAACCTGTCAGGCTTGAGGTGTTACCGGTTATCCAACATATTATGTTGGAAGTTTAACAGCGTTATCCCCTCTGACATGTTAGAGGTGTTACCGGGATATCCATCCCGCTCCTGTGATGTTGAAAGTGTTACCGGATTATCTAGCGTACTTTAGTCACGTTGGAGGTGCTGCCGGGTTGTGCAGCCTGTTGTTTTCATGTTGGACGTGTTACCGGGTTATCCAACCTATCTTGTTTGATTTGTTATCCTGTTATCCCACCTGTCATGTTGAATGTGTTACCGGGTTAACTAACATGTTGTTGTCATGTTGAAGATGTTACCAAATAATGGAACCTGTTGTTTTCATGCTGGAGTTTTTTTCGGGCTATCCAAAATGCTATGTTGAAGGTGTTACCGTTTCATCCAGCCAGTCATGTTGGAGGTGTTACCGAGGTATCCAATCTGTCATGTTGGAGGTGTTTCCGGGTGATCCACCCTGATGTTGTCATGTTGGAGGTGTTGCTTGGTTACCGAACCTGTCATATTAAAGGTGTTTCTGCATTATCCAACATATCAGGTTGGAGGTGTTACCATGTTATCCAACCTCTTATGTCAGAGGTGCTACCGAGTTATTCAATCGGCTGTTGTCATGTTTGATGTGTTATAGGGTTATCCAACCTGTCATGTTTGAGGTGCTACCTGGTAATCCAACATACAGTTGTCATATTGGATGAGTTACCGGGTAATCCATCCTGTCATGTGCGGGGTCTTACTGGATTATCCAACCTGGCATGTTAAAGGTGTTACCAGGTTATCCAAAGTGACATGTTGGAGGTGTGCCTGGGTTATCTAACATGTCATGTTGGAGGTGTTACCGGGATATCCATCCCTCTCCTCCGATGCTGAAAGTGTTACCGGATTGTCTAGCCTACTTTAGTCACGTTGGAGGTGCTGCCGGGTTATACAGCCTGTTGTTCTCATGTTGGAGGTGTTACCGGGTTATCCAACCTCTCGTGTTTGAGATGTTATCTTATTATCCCACCTGTCATGGTAAATGTGTTGCCGGGTCTACCAACAACATGCTGTTGTCATGTTGAAGATGTTACAGGATTATCGATGCTACTGTTGTCATGTAAGAGTTGTTACCGAGATAGCTAACATGTCATGTTGGAGGTGTTACCGTGTGATCCAACATGCTGTTGTCATGCTGGAAGTCTTACCGGGTTAGTTAACCTAATTGTCATCTTGGCGGTCTTACCGCGTAATACAATCTTTCATGCTGGAGGTGTTTCCTGGCTATCCCACCTGTCATGTTGATGGTGTTACTGGGTTATATTATCTGCTCTTGTCATGTTGAAGGTGTTACCAGGTTACCGAAGCTGTCATGTTAAAGGTGTTTCTGCATTATCCAACATATCAGGTTGGAGGTGTTACCAGGTTATCCATCCTGTTATGTTAGAGGTTATCGAGTTATCCAACCTGTCATGATGGAGATGTTACCAGGTTATTCAAACTGTTCTTGTCATGTTGGAGGAGTTATTGGGTTATCTAACCTACTGTTTTCATGTTGGATGAGTTACCGGGTAATCCAACCTGTCATGTTAGGGGTGTTACCGTGTTATTCAAGCTGCTATTGTTATATTGGATGTGTTGCTGGGTTATCCAACTTCCTGTTATCATCTTAGAGGTGTTACCAAATTATTGAGGCTGCTTTTGTCAAATTGGAAGAGTTACCGGGTTATCCAACCTAATGCACTCATGTTGGATGAGTTACCGGGTTATCCATCCTTTCTTGTTGGACGTGTTACGAAGAAATCCAACCTGTCATGATTGAGGTGATATCGGGTTATCCAACATATTTTGTCCAATCAGCTGTTGTCATGTTGTATGTGTTACCGGTTTATCAAAGCTATCATTCTGGTGTTGTTACCTTGTGATCCAACCTGTCATGTTGGAGATGTTATCGAGTTATTCATGCTACTGTTGTCATGTTGGAGGTGTTACCGGGTTATCCAACATACTCTTGTCATGTTGGAGGTGTTACTTTGTTATCCCAACTGTGATGTTGGAGATATTACAGGGTTAAGCAATCTGCTGTTGTCATGTTGAAGATGTTACTGGATTATTAAACAGTTGTTGTCAGGTTGGAGTTATTACCGGGATATCCAACAAGTCATGTTCGAGGTGTTACCGAGTAATCCAACCTCTCATGATGGGGGTGTTACCTTGTTATCCAGTCTGTCATGTATGTGTTACCTTGTTATCCAACCTGTCATGCTGGAGCTGATGCCGGATCATCTATCCTGTAGTTGTCATGTTGGAGGTGTTACCAGGTTATCGAATCTACTGTTCTCATCTTGTAGGTCTTACCAGGTTATCCAACCAGTTATATTAGAATTGCTATTGGTTTATCCAACCTATCACGTTGAAAGTATCATCAGGTTATCCATCCTGTTCTGTTAGACTTGTTACCGGGTTATCCAGCCTGTCATGTTGATGTTACCAGGTAATCCAAACTGTCGTGTTGGAGGTGTTACCGGGTTATTCAAGCTGATGTTATGTTGAGGTGTTACCGGGTTATACAACCTGTCATGGAGGTGTTACCGGGTTATCTCACCTTTCATGTTGGGGGTGTTACCGGGTAAAGGAACCTACTGTTGTCATGTTGGAGGTGCTACCGCGTTACGCAAGTTACTGTTGTCATGTTTCAGGTGCTAAGGGGTTATCCAGCCTTTCATGTTGGGGGTGTTACCGGGATATCTAAACTGCTGTTGTCATGTTGGAGGTGTTACTGGGTTACCCTACCTACAATTGTCATCTATGAGGTGTTAACAGGTTATCCAACCTGTTATGATGGTGTGATAGAAGGTTATGCAACATGTCTCTTTGGAGGTTTTACTGGGTTATCCAACATGTCATATTGAAGGTGTTACCGTGTTATCCTGCATATCATGTTGGAGGTGTTACCGGTTATCCAGCCAACTGTTGTCATGTTGGAGGGGATAACTGGTTATCCCACCTTTTATGTTCGGGGTGTTACCGGGTTATCTAACCTGCTGTTGTCATGTTGGAGGTGTTACCTGGCTACTCAAGCTAATGTTGTTATTTTTGAGGTGTTACCGGGTTTTCTCACCTGTCATGTTGGTGTGTTACCGGGTTATCTAACATGCTTTTGTCATGCTGGAGGTGCTGCCGCGTTACCCAACTTACTGTTGTCATGTCTGAGGTGATACCGGGTTTTCCACCCTTTCATGTTGGGGATGATACCGAGTTATCTATGATGTTTTTATGTTGGAGGTGTTACCGGGTTACCCTACCTACTGTTGTCATCTATCAGATGTTAATGGGGTATCCAGCCTGTTATGTTAAAGGTATTACGAGGTTATCCAATCATTCATATCGGAGGTATTACCGGATTATCCAACCTGTCATGTTGGAGGTGTTTCCAGGTTATCCAAAGTGTTATGATAGAAGTGATACCGGGTTATCGAACATGTCCTGTTGAAGGTGTTGATTGGTTATCAAACCTGCTTTTGTCATGCTGTATATGTTACCGTGTTATCGAACCTGTCATGTTAGAGGTGTTAGCGGGTTACCCAACCTGCTGTTTTAATGGTGGATATGTTTCCGGGTTATCCAACCTGTAGTGCTGGAGGTGTTACCGGGTTATGCAAGCTGTTGTTGTCATGTTGGAGGTGTTACCGGGTATCCAACCTGTCATGTCGGTGGCGTTCCCGGGATATCCACTCTGTCATGTCTGAGGTGTTCCCGGGCTATCGGATCTACTGTTATCATGATGGAAGTGGTATCGGTTTATTCAGCCAGTCATGTTGGAAGTCTTACCGGGTTATCCATCCTGTTGATGTGATGTTGAGCGTAATACCGGGTTATCCAACCTAATGTTGTCATGTTGGAAGTGTTACCGAGTTATGCATGCTGTCATGTTGGAAATGTTACTGGGTTATCGAAGCTGTCATGGTGGAGGAGTTACCGAGTTATTCAATCTGCTATTGTCATCTTGGATGTGTTACCGGGTTATCCAGCCAACTGGTGTCATGTTGCAGGAGTTACAGGGTTATCCAAACTGTCTTGTTAGAGGTGTTACCGGGTCATCCAATCAGTTATGTCAGAGGTGTTACCAGGTTATCCAACCTGTCATGTTAAGAGTTTTTCCGGATTATCCAACATGTCATGTCGGTGCTGTTACCAGGTTATTCAACCTGTTATGTTAAAGGCGTTACCGAGATATCCAACCTGCTTTTGTCATGTTGGATGTGTTACCGGGTCATCCACTCTGTCATGTTGGAGGTGTTCCCTGGTTATCCACCCGTTCATATTTGAGGTGTTACTGGGTTATCCTACCTGCTGTTGTCATGATGGAAGTTTTATCGGGCTATCCAACCTGTTATGTTGGAGGTTTTACCGAGTTATCTAAACTGCTGTTGTCATGTTGGAGATGCTACTGGGTTCCCCTACCTATGAGGTTTTAACGGGTTATCCAACCACTTATGATAGATGTGATACAGGGATATGCAACATGTCTCTCTGGAGGTTTTACCAGGTTATCCAACATTTCATGTTTAAGGTGTTATCGTATTATCATGCATGTCATGTTGGAGGTGTTACCGGATATCCAACCTGCTGTCGTTATGTTGAAGGTGTTACCTTGTTATCCAACCTGTCATGTTAGATGTGTTTCCGGCTTATGCAGTCTGTTGTTGTCATTGTGGAGATGTTACCGGGTTATCTAACCTACTGTTGTCATCTTGGAGGTCTTTCCGGGTTATACAATCTGTCATATTTGAGGTGTTAACTGGTTATCCAGTCTGTTATGTTGGGGATGTTCCCGGGTTACCTAACCTGCTTTTGTCGTGTTGGAGGTATTACCGGGTTACACAAGCTAGGGTTGTCATGTTTGAGGTGTTACAGGGTTATCTCACCTGTCTTGTGGAGGTGCTACCGCATTACTGAACCTACCGTTGTTATGTTTGAGGTGTTATCAGGTTTTCCAACCTCTCATGCTGGGGGTGTTACCGGGTTATCTAAACTGCTGTTGTCATAATGGAAGCGTTACCAGGTTACCTTATCTACTGTTGTCATCTAGGAGGTGTTAACGGGGTATCCAACCTGTTATGTAAGAGGTGTTACCAAATCATCCAACTCTCATATCGGAGGTGTTACTGGATTATCTAACATGTCATGTTGGAGGTGCATCCGAGGTTATCCAACCTCTCATGTTGGAGATGTTTCTGAGTTATCCAATCTGTAATATTCGAAGTATTAACATGTTATCCAACATGTCATGTTGGAGGTGTTACCGGGTTATCCAGCCAGTCATGTTGGAGGTGAAACTGAGTTATCCAACCTGTCACGTTGTGTTACCAGGTTATCCCACCTGTCATGTTCGAGGTGTTGTCGGGTTATGCAACGTGCTGTTGTCATGTTGGATGTGTTACTGTATTATCCTGCTTGTCATATTGGAGGTGTCACCTGGTTATCTAAATTGTTATGCTGGAGATGTTAACGGGTTAATCAAGCTACTGTTGTCATATTGGAAGTGTTACCGTGTTATCCAACCTAATCTTATCAAGTTGGAGGTGTTACTAGGTCATGCAGCTTGTTATGTTAGAGGTGTTACCGGGTTGTTCGAGCTGCTGATGTCATGCTGGAAGCGTTACTGGGTTATTCGAGCTGCTGTTGTCATACTGGAAGTGTTACCGGGATATCCAACCTAATGCTGTCATGTTTGATGAGTTACCGGGTTATCCAACCTTTCATCTTAGAGGTGTTGCCATGATATACAACCTGTTATGATAGAGGTGATATCGGGTTAGCCAACATGTCTAGTTGGAGGTGTTACCGGGTTATCCAATCAGCTGTTGTCATTTTAGATGATTCACCGGGTTATCAAAGATGTCGTTTTGCAGCTGTTACTGGGTTATTCAACCATTCATGTTGGAGGTGTTATTGAGTGATTCCCGCTGTTGTTGTCATGTTGGAGGAGTTAACAGGTCATGCAACTTGTCATGTTGGAGGTGTTACTGTGTTATCCCACCTCTGATGTTGGAGGTGTTACCGGATTAAGCAACCTGTTGTTGTCAGGTTGGAGTTGTGACCGGGTTATCCAACATGTCATGTTTGAGGTGTTACCGAGTTATCTAACTTCTCATGATGGAGGTGCTACCGGATTATCCAGTCTGTCATGTTGAATGTGTTACCGTGTTATCTGACAGGTCATGATGGAGGTGTTACCGGACCATCCAATCTGCTGTTGTCATGTTGGAGGTGTTACAGGGTTATATAACCCACTGTTCTCATTTTGTAGGTCTTACCAAGTTATCCAACCAATCATGTTAGAGTTGCTACTGGGTTATCGAACCTGTCATATTGGAAGTATCACCAGGTTATCCAGCTTGTTATGTTAGACTTGCTACCAGGTCATCCAACCTGTTATGTTAGAGGTGTTACTGTGCTATCCCACTTGTGATGCTGGAGATGTTACCGGATTAAACAACCTGTTGTTGTCAGGTTGGAGTTGTGACCGGGTTACCCAACATGTCATGTTGGAGGTGTTACCGGATCATCCAACCAGCTGTTGTCATATTGGAGGTATTAGAGAGGTATCTAACCAACTGTTTTCATCTTGTAAGTCTTACCAGGTTATCCAACCAGTTATGTTAGAGTTGCTATTGGGTTATCCAACCTGTCATGTTCGAGGTGTTACTAGGTTTTCCCATCTGTCATGTTCGAGGTGTTGCCGGGATATGTAACCTGCTGTTGTCATGTTGGATGTGTTAGCAGGTCATCCAACCTGTTATGTTGGAGGTGTTACCAAGTTATCCAACCTATCATATCGGAGGTGTTACCAGATTATCCTACTTGTCATGTTGGAAGTGTTGCCGGATTATCCAGCCTGTCGTGTTGGAGGTGTTACCAGGTTATCCAACCAATTATGAGCAAGGTGATACCAGGTTATCAAACATGTCTTGTTAGAGGTGTTACCGGGTTATCCAACCTACTTTTGTCATGTTGGAGGGGCTACCAAGTTATTCAACCTCTCATGTTGGAGTTGTTGCCAGTTCTCCAATCTGTCATGTTGGAGGTGCTGCCGTGTTACTCATCCTACTATTGTCATGTGTGAGGTGTTAACAAGTTATCCAACCTCTCATGTTAGTGGTTTACCGGGTTATCTAAACTGCTGTTGTTATGTTAGAAGTGTTACCGGGTTACCCAACCTACTGTTGTCGTCTATGAGGTGTTAACGGGGTATCAAACCTGTTATGGTGCACGTGATCTTGTTCATGCAGAAAACTACTGGAAGATGAAACACCATAAGTTCCCAAATGCACTCCTGTAATGATCATATTGTCAGGGGAGATACAGGAATGAGATAAAAGACGTTGAACAGTCAGATGATATGGAAGGAAGACACTTAGCTAAGACGCCAAAGGTGAATTTCGGGTTTCACATTATGCATGTAATAAAATTCTAATACGTTGACAGGAAAGGGAACTACTTACGAATTTTGCCTATGACAAAGCTATCCAGTTTGTACAGACCTTCACTAATATTAATGTTACAATTTTTTGTGTGTTTAATAATAGAAGATTCAATGATTTTTCTCTATTTCACTAATGCCTTGCCGGATTTCATCTTCCGAAAGGCATTCACCACCTCCTCTCTCTCCACCAAACCACTCTTCCTGACTCTCTCACTTCGCACACCACTCCGACCAATACACCCTACATCTGCTATTCTATCATCAAACACATTCAACAATCCTTCAAAATACTCACTCCATCTCCTCCTCACTCCATCACTACCTGTTATCGCCTACCCCCTTGACACCTTCACCTATGTTTCCATTTGTTTTTGTGTCTTACGCACATTATTTACCTCCTTCCAAAACATCTTTTTATTCTACCTAAACTTTAACGATACTCTCTCACCCCAACTCTCATTTGCCCTCTTTTCAACCATTGCACCTTCCTTTTGACCTCCTGCCGCTTTCTCTTATACATCTCCCAGTCATTTGCACTCCTTCCTTGTAAGTATCGTCCAAACACCTCTCTTTTCTCTTTCAATAAAAACTTTACTTCTTTATCCCACCACTCACTACCCTTCCTAATCTGCCCACCTCCCACCGTTCTCATGCCACATGTGTCTCTTGCACATGCCATCACTGCTTCCCAAAATATATCCCATTCCTCACCCACTCCCCTCATTTCATTTGCTCTCACCTTTTCCCATTCTACGTTCAATCTCTCCTGATATTCTTCGCACAAGTCTCCTGTCGAAGCACACTTACTCCCACCACTTTCTTCTCTCCGACAAAATCCCTTTCACTTCATCCTGTTACCGCCAACTTGGTCTCCCGCTTCTCCTTGTTCCCTCTGCCTCTGAAACATATATCCTCTTTGTCAACCTTTCGTCACTCATTCGTTCAATATGTCCAAACCATTTCAAGACACCCATTCTACTCACTCAACCACTCTCTTTTTTGTTATCACACATATCTCTTACCCTTATATTACTTACTCGATCAAACCATCTCACACAACATATTGTCCTTAAACATTTCATTTCCAACATATCTACCCTCCTCCGTACAACTCTATCTGTAGCCCATGCCTCGCGACCATATAATATAGCTGGAACTAGTATTCCTTAAAACATACCCATTTTTGCTCTCTCTTTCCTCACATTCTTCATCGCTCCCAGAATTTTCACCCCCTCCCCCACCTTATGACTCACTTCCGATTCCATGGTTCCATTCACTGCTAAGCCCACTTCTATATATCTAAAACACTTCACTTCCTCCAATTTTTCTCCATTCAAACTCACATCCCAACTAACTTGTCCCTCAACCCTACTGAACCTAACATGCTTGCTTTCATTCACATTTACTCTCAACTTTCTCCTTTCACTCACTTTTCCAAACTCAGTCGCCAACTTCTTCAGTTTCTCACTCGAATCAGCTACTAGTGCTATATCATCGGCGAACAACAATTGACTCACTTCCTAGGCCCTCTCATCCTCAACAAACTGTATATTCGCCCCTCCCTTCAAAAACCCTGCATTTTCCTCCCGAGTCACCTCATCTATAAACAAATTAAACAACCATGGGGACATCACACACCCCTGCCTCACCCCAGTCTTCACTGGAAACCAGCCACTCTCCTGTGTTCCTACTCGTATACATGCCTTAAACCCTTGATAAAAACTTCTCACTACTTTTAGCAACTTACATACCACACCATATAGTCTTGAGACATTTCACAAAGCATCTCAATCAATCCTATCATATGCTTTCTCCAGACCCATAAATGCTACATACAAATCCATCTGTTTTTATAAGAATTTCTCACATACATTCTTCAAAGTAAACACCTGATCCACACATCCTGTATCACTTCTAAAACCACAATGCTTCTCCCCAATCTGATTCTCTGTACATGCCTTTACCCTCTCAGTCAATAGCCTCCCATAAAGCTTTCCAAGAATACTCAACAAACTTATACCTCTTTAACCTCTTTGCCTTTGTACACTGGCACTATACAAGTACTCCGCCAATCCTCAGGCACTCCATCATGTCCCGCACATACAATGCATATTCTTACCAACCTTTCTTAATAAATTCAAGTGCAATACCACGCAATCCTACCGCCATGCCAGATTTCATCATCCGCAAGGCTTTCCCCACCTCTTCTCTCTTCGCCAAACCACTCTCCCTAACTCTCTCACTTCGTACACCACCCCGACCAATACACCTTACATCTGCCACTCTATCATCAAACACATCTAACATTCATTCAAAATACTCACTCCATCTCCTCCTTACTCCATCACTACCTGTTATCACTGCCACCCTCTCCCCTCATCATCGATGTTTCCATTTGTTCTCTTGTCTTACGCACATTATTTACATCGTTCCAAAACATTTTTTCGTTCTCCCTAAAGTTTAACGATGCTCTCTCACCCCAACTCTCATTTTCTCTCCTTTTCAACCTTTGCATCTTCCTTTTCACCTCCTGCCGCTTTCTCTTATACATCTCCCAGTCACTTGCACTCCTACTTGTAACTATCGTCCAAACGCTTCTCTTTTCTCTTTCACAAACAACTTTTTTTCTTCATCCCGCCACTCACTACCCTTTCCAATATTGCCCACCTTCCACCTTTCTCATGCCACATGTATCTCTTGCACATGCTATCACTGCTTCCCTAAATACATCCCAATCCTCAGCCACTCCCCTTACTTCATCTGCTCTCAACTTAGCCATTCTACATTCAATCTCTCCTGATATTTCTTCAAACAAGCCTCATTTCGAAGCTCATTTACTCTCACCACTCTCTTCTCCCTGGCATTCTCTCTTCTTTTTAGAAAATCTCTACAAATCTTCACCTTCGCGTCCACAAGATAGTGATCAGATATCCCACTTGCTACCCCTCTCAGCACATTTGCATCCAAAAGTCTCTCTTTTACACGCCTATCAATTAATACGTAATCTATTAATGTCCATTGACCATCTCTCCCACTCACATACGTATACTTGTGAATATCTCTCTTTTTTAAACCAGGCATTCCCAATCACTATTTTTTCTTTTCAGCATAAAATTCCACGAGCTCTTCACCATTTCCATTCACAACACTGGATAACCCATGTGCACCAATTATACCCTCAATTACCACAGTCCTCAACTCTGCATTTAGATTACTAGTAACCGGTCTTGTGGAGAGAGAGGTGGTGGTGAAAGCCCTGCGGAAGATGAAAT
The DNA here is from genome assembly GCA_032361385.1 of Panulirus guttatus. Taxonomy (NCBI): domain Eukaryota; kingdom Metazoa; phylum Arthropoda; class Malacostraca; order Decapoda; family Palinuridae; genus Panulirus; species Panulirus guttatus. The sequence goes on from JAUUDW010071852.1 coordinate 13,326, forward strand.
CCGGCAAGGCGGCGTGATTGGATGGTATTGCAGTTGAATTTATTGAGAAAGGGGGTACCTGTGTTGTTGTTTGGTTTGTTGGATTTTTCTGTGTATGTGTGGGTCATTGTGAAGTGCCTGAGGATTGGCGAAAAGCATGTATAGTGCCACTGTACAATGGCAAAGGGTATGAAGGTGAGTGTCCAAACTACAGAGGTATAAGTTTGTTAAGTATTCCTGGAATACTGTCTGGAAGGTTATTGATGGAGAAGGTGAAGTTATGTATAGAGACAGATAGGGGAGTAGTGTGGTTTGTGAAGTGTTAAAGGATACATGGATCAGGTGTTTGGTCAGAATGATATAAGCAGAAAATACTTAGAAAAACAGATGGATTTGTATCTAGCATTTAAGCATTTGGAGAATGCATATGATGAGGTTGATAGATGGGCTTTATGGAAGGTCTTAAGAATATATGGTGTGAGAGGTAAGATGCTAGAAGCAGTGATAAATTTTAATCAAGGGTATAAGGCGTGTGTGCGAGTAGGAAAAGAGGAGATTGATTGATTCCCAGTGAAGGTCGGTCTACGGCAGGAGTGTGTGATGTCTCCATTATTCTTTAATTAGTTTATGGATGGGGTGGTTAGGGAGGTAAATGCAAGAGTTTTGGACAAAGGGGCGAAAATGCAGTCTGTTGGGGATGAGAGGGTGAGGGAAGTGAGTCAATTGTTGTTCGCTGATGATACAGCACTGGTGGATGATTCCAGTGAGAAACTGCAAATGTTGGTGAAAGAGTTTGGAAATGTATGTGAAAGGAGAAAGTTGAGATTAGATGTAAATTAGAGCAAGGTTATTAGGTTCAGCAGGGTTGAGGGACAATTTAGTTGAGATGTAAACATGAATGGAGAAAAATTGGAGTCATCGTGTACATGGAGCCATGGAAGCGGAAGTGAGTCATTGGGTGGGGGCGGGGGCGAGAGTTCTAGGAACGATGACGAATGTGAGGAAGGAGAGAACGTTATTTCGAAGAGCAAAAATGGATATGTTTGAAGGAATAGTAGTTCCAACAATATTGTCTGGTTGAGAGGCATGGGCTATAGACAGAGTTGTACGGAGTAGGGTGGATATGTTGGAAATGAAATGTTTAAGAATATCATGCAGTGTGAGATGGTTTGATCGAGTAAGTAATGTAAGGATATATCTGTGGTTGACAGAGAAGAGGAGAGTATCTTGAAATGGTTTGGACATATGAAACGAATAAGTAAGGAAAGGTTGACAAAGAGGATCTATATATCAGAGATGAAGGGAACAAGGAGAAGCGGGAGACTAAATTGGAGGTGGGAGGATGGAGGTAATGGCCTGAACATGCAGGAGGGTCTTAGGCGTGCACGGAATGGAGTGAAATGGAACGAATTGGTATACTGGGGTCGACGTGCTGTCAATGGACTGAACCAGGGCATGTGAAAAGTCTGGGGTAAGCCATGGAGAGGTCTGTGGGGACTGGATGTGGATAGGGAAGCTGTGGTTTCTGTGCATTACACATAACAGCTAGAGACTAAGTGTGAGCGATTGTGGACTTTATCGTCTGTCTCCTGGCGCTACCGTGCTAACGCAGGGGGTGTCGATGCTATTTCCTGCGGGGCGTGGTGGAGCCAGGAATGGATGGAAACTAGCAAGTATGAATATGTACATGTGTAAATGTCTATATGCATGTGTATGTATATGTAAGAATAAATGTATATGTTGGTATATATATATGTATGTATTGTGCATATATGTGCATGTATGTATGTATGAGTGTATGTGAATGAACTGATCTTTCTTCGTGTGCTTCCTGGTGCTACCTCGTTAACGCGTGAAACAGCGACCTTGAGTAACAACATAAACACACCTGTTGCACACCTCAAGGACCTTGAATCCCAAAACTTTGATGTTATGTGGTTCAAGGTCTGTCTCCCCACACTTGTCCTCTGTTTCGCCTACTGCTCCCCTAATTCTACAAACTTTGTATCCTTCTTTGACTATCTAAACTCCTGCCATGAGACCGTGACATCCTCTCACCCACAAGCCGAGATCCTCTACCTTGGAGATTTCAATGTTCACCATAGGGAATGGTTGAATTCCTCCCACACAGACAAACGAGGAATTGAAGCCCTCACGTTCTCCAATCTCAGTGATTTAGAGCAAATTATATCCCACCCTACCCATATACCTGACTGCTGTGACCACTCTCCTAATATTCTGGATTTGTTTTTCACCTCAAGTCCATCTTGCTGTAAATACACAATCTCGCCCCCAATTGGTTCATCTGATCATACTCTCATAAATGTATGTATTCTAATGGCACCTACCCCTCCAGCAACCCTTTCTAAGCATAAATACTGGCACCTGAACAAAGCTGACTGGAACAACTTACGTAACTTCTTTTTTGACTTTCCCTGGGTAAGTTACTGTCTCTTATGTGGTGATGCTTCTGCCTCTGCCAAATGCATAAGAGAGGTTATTCTTGCAGGAATGGAAGTACTTATCCCTTTTTCCTCTAGGACTGCTTCTTCATCCAATCCATTGTTCAACCATTCCTGTTCTGAGGCCATTCAGGCAAGGGATCAGGTGTATCGGGCATGGAAATCCTTTCCTACCTCTGGCTACCATTCAGCTTTTATCACTGCCCGCAATCGCTGCAAGCGAGTTATTCGGAAGGAGAAGCATTCCTAAATTTAAAAGAAGTGCGATAACCTGTCCTCATCATCCATGGATAGGTCTTTCTGGTCTTTAGCAAAGGGCATCTCTAACAACTTCTGTTGCTCTACCTTTCCCTCACTTTTCCATCCTGACGGTACTATAGCTGTCTCTGCCATTGGCAAAGCATCTCTCTTTGGTTCCCGTTTCTCCTCTAACTCCACCTTGGAT
>JAUUDW010071963.1:0-16208 GCA_032361385.1 Panulirus guttatus
CACATATCTGCACACTATGATGGTAACTGCAAGACTGACCCACTGGCAGGAATTTGGCACGCTTCAACCAGGAACTATGCTTACTCCACCTGCCAACCCTTACTGAGGTTTTGGTGCACATTCTCCCGTACATCCACATGGTAGCAAATTTTGACCACATAAAAAGAGGGACTGGTTGAAGCAGCTTCCTTGCAGAATAGTAAAATCACACATACTGATCTTGCATAAAGCAAGTGAAGGGTGTATGTGATAACCTATGCATGGCAACAAACTTGAAGGGATCAAGGACAAAATGTTTGAACTAAAATCATCACAAGGAAAAAATCTGATAATAAAGAATGCAATAATCTCTCAGAATATAACAAAAAAGACATCAAATAAAATCATATCAGAGCCAGTGAAAAATAAAGAAAGGCTGTTCAATATACTGATGGCTGGTGTGTGTGTACAGATTAAGCACAGAAACCTTCAAAATCAGAGAAGATGAATAGTTAAATACAGTAAATTATCAATGAATCCAACACTAACAACTTTACATGTAATGAGCAGCACAGCTAATCCTTGATTTACACTCATTCTATTTACTAATTTTTCAACTTAAAACCACTAACAAAACTATGGACACTTTTCTATTCATACTTTATAGTTTTCATGTTTATGGAGAAATTTCAATTTTGCACCAAAACTAAGCAGCACCCTATTATTACGCTACGCCATTTCACTGCATAGCTTCACCGGTCACACAAGTATTGAGGTGGCACCCCACGAATCATTCTCACTTGCACGCTATCTGTGCGACTGTACTGCAACGAGTGATATAATTTTTTGCCACACTTTCCCAAAACTCTTCATCACGGAGTGAAAAACAACTAGCAAATTTTCCAGCAGGCACTCCCACCAAGAGGGCTCATCAAACTATTAGTTTGGAAAAATGTGCTCAAGCAATACAAAAGTGGGGAGTGTTTAATGGACAATAATTGCATGCTTGGGCTACCTCCCTCATTTATGAGCAATATTATTACTAAATTATTGCTAAACGTGTGAGCACAGGTAGAGAGAAGTCCGCAGAGATCATGTAGAGACTGAAGCAAGGATCAAAGATGATGTAATCTAACCATGAGTTTGTTACTGATCTAGGAGAAAAATAAGTCATTCTGGGGAGATCTAAAAAAATGTGAGGGAAGTTTAAATGCTTAAGAAACTTTCATGGTATGCCATGGTTAGTTTGAATACTTTAAGATGCATGCTAACTTACACAATATCTGGCTATAAAACTACCCACCATGCAGGAGATAAGAGTTGTAGTTTCTAAATCAGTTGGATGATGTCGACAGTGAGCAGGTTTTGGATGATACGGCTGGGTAACGATGTGTCATAAAAAGAAACTAGGAAAAATGCTTGTTTGGAAAGATGTGATGACGTACTGTTAAAGTGTAAGGGTGGTGGATAATTGAAGACTAAGCATGAAACTGTAAATGCCATCATGTGCAACATGATGGAGAGAAAAGTTCAAGAGATGGGTATAGTACTCAGAATTACACAGACATACAATACCTTAAAGCATTCCTGTAGCTTTTGAGAAGCTTTTCTTTCTCCTCCTTATCCTTGTCATCAACCCAATACCGGGAGGGTATGACAAAGTCACTCTGTACTCGGCATTCTGGACAAGATCTGGAAAATAATTAGATAATCTAGCATTTATTTACAATAAATATGATAAACTTCCCATCTGACCATACAAACACTTAAGGAAGGGTTCCAATATGGAACTCAAGAAACAGTTAGTCATTTGCATATCAAACATCTTCTCATACTAAATCTTTCACTGAAAATCCCATGCCTTTATTCCCACAACCTTCTATATCCTCTACCACAGATATTCCCAAAGCTCACAATACATTCCAATAAATTATTGTATTCTTCTACCTGTTAACTTGTTTCCTTACACATTTACCATATCTCATTTCCCTTTCGTTAACATTTCTAACAATTGTACTTACTAAAATTCATCAGTTTCCTTCTCTCACATTTCTTCTCTGTATAATTCAGCTATTCTTACTGTAGACAGTTCTAAGCAAACAGAATCTATCCAAATCTAAGTACACTACAACTTTCCTAAGAACTAATTTGTGCAGAGATAGGGGTCTAATTTCCCAAACTTCAGCCTAGTTAAAAGGATTATCAATCAGTTCCCTGGAGTACCTGCTACCCTTGCAGCTGCCTATATGCATGAAAACAGATGAAGTGGTAAATCAAAAGTTGGTCTCAATATCCACAAATGCCATGGTCCTTGGCAGACTGTTATTTGGAGAAGGGGAGACTCTTCACAAGAACCAACAACTGCTGTTTTTCTTACTGACCAGCTTCAGTACAGACTTAGTATTGTTTGTGATTACAGATTTTGTGCAACTACATTGTGGGAATATATGAAAGCAAGCCTAAGACAACAATCAATATGGAGGAACATGCACATATAAGTAGTACATGTGGTTGCAGACCACCATCCAACCACTAGAAAAGCCATGAAGGATAAATGTAAAGTAGTTAAAAATGTTGATTACACAAAATGGGATGAGACAAAATGATTAGCTATTTTTACATAATTGCAACTATTCTTACTGATTCTGTAATTAACTGCTCAAATGTTCATCAAAATTTGTTTTGTCTTATGCATACATAACTGCTCAATCCATCACTTCAACTGCAATCAATGGTACCACCTCCGCTGCATATTTTCCTATCTTTTCATACTTGTTTGCCATATCCTAGATAAGTGAGGTAGTACAATGAACAGATGAAGCAAAGGCCTCATTCACTTACATCCACTTTCTAACTGTCATGCTTAATGCACTTTACCGTTATTCATAAATGAGTACTCAAATCACTGGACATGCAGCAACCACTCAGGCAGTAACTCCCAAAACTCCCTCACACCCCCCGAACTCCAGCATAAACTCTTATCAAACAACAGAACAAATTGCACTATCTCACTCTTCACAAATTATACTACTCCATAGAACCCCAGCAACCCACGAAACATCCTGTGACAAATCACCAACAGCATCAGAAACAAATTACAAAAATACTTAACCAACTCTGTGAACACAATATCCAAGCAACCCTCATCCAGGAAACCAGACTCACATCTAAATCCTCTCTCCCATTTTTCTACAACTACACAACTGAAAGAAAAGACAGGTAACACAGACAAGGACTCATAAAACTCATCCACCAAACCATACTGTTCTCCATCACCTGGAACACTGTTCACAATCTGTCCTCTGAACACCTGCCCATCTTCACAATACTCCACCTGGCCGACCCGATCCATACACGCATTAAAAAGTCTTATGTAAAATATTGGAAAGCAGCCTTCACACAGTACAGTGAAACAAGTCTCCAAAATTTCAGTACTGATTATTTCCCATCCCTAAATCTTGCAATCTCAAACTTCACTGGCATCTCCAACCAAGCCAGTAAAAATGACATACCAGAAAGGCATAATAAGAATAATGACTAAAACTTCTACCCACAAGTTACATACCTTACAAAACAAAGAAATAAATTCAGACTGAACCACTCAGCAACAGTAGAATCAGAGGACACAATCAAACTCTAAAGAACACCATCAGTAACCTAATCACAAAAAGACAAACCAGAAACAGGCATACCTTCCTCAGCACAATAAACCACAAGACCCACAACAACCATCTCTGGTATAGACTGAGGATCCACACTTACCACACTATTCCAGCCCCCACTCATGAAGCACTCCTGACTCACTCTATGGACATCCCTTCTCCTAAAGTATACACAAACATTCTCATAAGACACTACTCAAACTACCTAACTTTGACACTAAACAGGAAGTCATAAAAAAATATTCAAAAAGTCCATCCAGAAATAATTACCCATTCACTCTTCACTCCTACTGATACAATCAATGTAATTAAAGCCTGAAAGAACTCTCGTACTACAGGCCCCTCACTCTCCCAAGATGGACAAAACCAAAGCCACTAGTCTTTCCCTGACATTTAACTCTTCTTAATCTGGTACCATCTTTGATATTCTCTAGTTTCTTATGGTAAATGTGTTTCTAGCAATTTTGTACATTATTTTGTTTACAAATAAGTGTATTTATTCACAAAAAACAAATAAAGTGTTCTCCAACCTCAAACTAAAAATTAAACACAGAACATTGTCTGTACACATAACGCTGCACCAAACTGAGACTGCGAATTGCTACCCACACAGAGACTGTGGCTTGTAAAGTGTGCCTTAGGTTTTGCCTACTTACCTCAATGACTAGTCTTCTTACATTCTCAGCAGCCTTAACAATGTAAAAGTTCTGTTAAACATGACATACAAAACCTGATATATTTATGAATGAACCTGTGTAACAGAACAGCAAGCTGGTGAAATCTTGCACAATGCAACCCTGCAAAATCATGAACTAATGTAGAGGTGAGATTTGCACAACATGCTACCTACCAAAACAATCACATAAACACTAGGGGCCATTTTCATCTCTTAGGTCATACGAAAAAGGTGAAAAATTACAATGAATGATACTGAACCTAAGATTGTAGCACAAAGGGCCAATTCAACTTGTAACCCAATAGTATACTGGGTTCCACCTAAGTCACTGAAAAGTATTTAAAGCTTATCAATAATTTTCTTCCAACTTGAAACAAAAATATTAAGTTTTCATTTAGGACCCAGCTCTATTATCCCCAACACATAGGCCAACATCATATAACGCGTCTCTTCCATCGTCTGGCAGGCATGGGAGCATTAGATACACAGAGTAGGTACAAACATTAGACAGGAGCATTAGGCAGAAGCAGTAAGTAGGAACATTAGGCAGATGTAGTAGGTTGGAACTTAACATAGTGGTCAGTAGGAACATTACGTATGAGCCTCTGGAAACACTGCACTAGAGTTGCTGCTCTGCCAGTGGCCTGTTAAGGGAGACACTAAAGGTTAAGAAGTAGCAAAGTTCACCAGTTATGAAGACCCTTTTGCCACGGACACCCCACTGAGGGAGTTCCCATAGGGAACGAGTGTCAGAGATATAGACAAGTGGATGGATGGATAGATAGACAGATGGATAAATAGAACGAGAAGCAACAGCAGTAGGGCCAAATTGCAGAAATATGAACCAGGTGCTAGGGCTGATAGCTGGAAGGCATCATTCCCACTCTGTGCCACTAATGTTACATGATAGGGCATGTTGCTGTGTGGCTGTTGGATCTCTATGAATGAGAATTAGCCAGTTGTTGAAGAGGGTGAAATCCTACTTGATACACCCTTTGTAGGCTGTAATACACTGTTCTGAAAACCCTCCCCCCTCAGAGAAAGGGCTTTTGCTCTAATGCTTAAAAGCTCTATTTGGAGGAAAAAAAAAAGCTTTCCTTTTAACTAACCTATGATTACTGTATATTTTTTGCTCCTACAGACATATATGGGAATCAAAGATTAATTAGTGCAGCAATCATCTAATCTCCTTGACTGCACACTTACCGAACAATTTTATTTTCAAATTGCTTTGATGATCGCCATTTCCTTATGCAGTTTAGACAAAAGCAGTGAGCACAATTTGGTAAGATTCCAAATCTTCGCTGTGATGCTAATGGCCGTTCCATTATGGTATCCATACAGATCCCACACACTTTATCTCGGGATCGAGCTACTGCAAATGAATGCTCCATTTCAGCTTCCATCAACTTAGTGCACTCCTTTAAGAAAAAGATTCAAAAGTATAAATGTTAATTCAATATTCAGTCAAAAGAAATAAAGATTACAGGTTTTATATTTTGACCTTTTATCAGAAAATTCTTTTCCAAATTCCATAGGATGGTTTAAAAGCACAAAACCTCAAACCATGTCCAGTGCGTAGAAGTGAAACATGAACTTTTATGCTAATATCAACATATCATTTTTAACTTTGCAGACTTTTCACTCTAAGATGTTCATTAAAATGATATAAGATTCTCCATTAACACTACCTTCTCACACAAAGCACCCCTACACAACCTGATTCCAAACAACTTCTCTGACCTCATCACAGGAACTAACTGTAGCCCTATCAATTCTCTTGTTTTAATTCAATACTTCCACAGTCTAACTCTTCTTGTACCTATCATTAACCCATCACCTGCAATACATTATACATGACCATGCTCTACTAAAAGACTTTCATCAATGCACCTTCCTTAAAGTTTCTATCCAGACCTAAATAAACTTGGGTTTCAAATCCATAAATCAAAGTTGGTAATATATACAAGTTATGCACACTTTTTGTACAGTATGTGTTTATTTTTCTCCACTAATCACCATTTTCAGTGCATATCCAATTCTTTTTCCCTGCAAGACTTGCTTCTCAACTTGGCTTTTCCACTAGTGCTCTTGTTGATCTTCACTACCAAATACCTAAACTCATCCACAACTTCTGGTTCTTCACCAGTGATGTTCCACTGTGACAACCAATCTTGGTGAAAACTAAAATCTTACTTTTACTCACATTTAATTTACATCGTCCTCCTCCTACGTCTTTATAAAGGTGAGCCAACATTCTATGCAAATCTTCAGATTTATCTGAGAAACATAATCAACATAACATACAACATATCAGATAATCTGAATTTTGTTTCACTGCAGTTGAACAGTAAAACACTACTGTTCCACCTCACGTCACATGATATTCTACCCATAAAAACCTAAAAACAATGATGGCAACATTTCCCAACCTTGACAAACCTAAGGAACTCTTACATGTACTTCATACTATTCACGCATACCACCATTTACTCTCTCAAACACTATTACTACCACAAAAGTGCTTATCAGAATTCACAAGTTTTTCACGCAAATCAAGTTAGAGCTTCCCTATGACGTCTATCATTTGCTCTTTTAAATCTACATATGCTGCCTAATTTCTTAAGAACCTCCTCCATTACCAACATCACTGCAAAAATCTGGTGCACACACATTCTTCCATTCCTATATCCACCTTGCTCTTCACATACAGTAAGTTCCTTGATACCTTTAACATGATTAGTCAAAAACCCACCATACTCCTTGTTAATGGGTAAGTTAAACACATTTATTCTCCAAGTCAAAGGACTTTTTATTCCTTTCATCTCCATAAAACTGGACAATTACAGCTTTGGTCCTGTTATCACGTCCAACCCAATCTTCCATGCCTCTAAACAGTTTACATTCAACAGATTCCCTTCTACTCTTCATTATTTCACTCATCACTCCATTCATACCCATACCATTTCCAAACTTTAGCAACACTTTCTGATTCTGTAATTCCCCATCCACTTTCCAATTCCATATAACTGCCAAGAACAATCATTTTCCATTTTTCATAATATGCCAATTAGTTAAAAGTCTAAGAAAAGAGCAAAAATGTAACTTGAAGATGTTATCAAATCCTGTGGCTTTTAGTGAAACAAAAATAGTTCAAGCAGATGTTACAGAAATTTGAAGGCTGTTAGGACTGCTTTTTTTGAAGGCTGCTGAAGAGGTGTGTGATACATTGTATTCAAATTCTGGGAAGAGAAGTAGAGAATAGTGGAATGATGATTTAAGAGAACTGGGGGAAAAAATTAATCCAGATGAAGTTGAACATGTCAGAAACTAAGAGTGGAAGACAAAGATTGAAAAATAAGGCCATGAATAGATATATTAAAATGATGGCATGCAAATGAGGATCTCTGCAGAAAAATCAATCGCACTTCAAAAGAGAAAAACAAGCTATTTTGTTAGGAGGTATATAAAAGAAAAAGAGAGATATGTGAACAGTTAAAGCATATCAAGACAATTCTTGGAGAATGATAGTTACATTAGATGAAGTTTTAAGAGATAGAGAGGACTTTAAGAAATAATTTGAGATGATGGTGAAAGAAAAGTGTCCACTGGTACAGAAATACCTGTCTACCTACTTATACCTATGACGAGATTCTGCCAAAATGGTAAGGATAGCACGCAGTGCTCACTGCATGACTTGCTTAAAATAATACTATTCCTCCCTGCTTCCACCTCCACTTCATAATTGTCTGTCCTGGGTTCAACTGGGAATGATCTCAAGCACATGTCAAGTTATCTTTCAAAAGTTTCTATAGTTGTTCCATACTTGTCTCTGGTGGGAAAGATCCACAGGAATTGGTCAGGTGTGCTTCAAAGGTTGGGGGCTTGACTGGTGTAGTTAGAGTACATTTCCTTAAATGTGCACCGAAGTTGGTTGTTGTGGGTCTTATGATACACTGTTGTTGGAGGAGTGCTAGTTATAAGTCTGTTTTACAAAGATTAGTTAATTGATGGCATTATTTAGTTTGGATTTGTTTTCTGATTTGACAGTGAATGGTTGTGTCTGAGTTGGTTTCTTTGCTTTAGATGTGTAATTTGTGGGGAGAAACTATGGTTATATTTCATTCTGTGCACTTACAGTATGTGTTTTTTACTGGCTTAGGTGTAGATGCTGATGAAATGTGAGACTGCATGATCTAGGGATGAGAGATCATCTATACTGAAGTTTTGTTTCCAAGGCTGGCCAGTCTCCTACCTTTTTTTTTTTTTGGAGAGAGAGAGAGAGAGAGAGAGAAGTACATGGAGTACTATCAGGATGGGTAAAATGGCAAGAGGATAGTTCATGCAGCACGATCCAGTTGGTCCTTGTGTGTAGTGCTGGTGAGCAGAATGTGAAGCCTGGTAAGGATGGCCACTGGAGGTAATGTGTTGGAAATGTGGTTGGTTGGTTACATGGGTTGAGGATGCTGTGAGTTTACAACTAGTTCATGAATAGTTCACCTTACAGATCATGGGTGAGAGCTAAAGAAGTTGAAGGAATGTGAGAGTGTAAGAAAGTAAGCTCCATACTTATGTGGGTAAAAATGAAAGTGAATTATGAGAAGTGGGTGATACTAGTGCTTCTGCACCTGGCAGCAAGAAGGATAACGAAGAGATGTGAGTGTTTTGGGGGCAGTTGAGGAAGGTAGGCAGGTGAGAAAGGTAATGTGCTGTGGGATGAAGTAAAATTGCATAAGAAAGAAAAGAGAGAGGTGCATGCACATTACTTACCGGGAATGTGACTGAGTGGGAAATATAAAGAGGAAGTGGGTGGAGATCAATAGGAAGGTGCAGGAACTGTAAATGAGGGCACTTGATTGGTGGAGAGAACTGATATTGAAAAACTTAAGAAGGAATGAGAAAATGTTTTGGAAGGGAGTTGATAGTGTCTGTAAAACAAGGAAACAAATGGGAACATTGTCGAAGGGAGCCAAGAAAATGGGAGGTCAAGAGGAAGCTGCAGGGACTGTAAAATAGGGCAAATGACAGTTGGGGTGAATGAATACCAATAAACTTCAGAAGGAATGAGAAAGTGTCTGGAAGGAAGATGTTAAGTGTTGGTAAAACAAGAGAAAAATGGGAACATTATTAAAGGGAGCAAATGGGTAAGCAGAAAAAGGCAGATATCAAGTTAACTGGAGATGGAGTGAGGACTGTAAAGGCTTGCTGAATGTGTTTGATGACAAGAGGGCAGATGCATGGTGTTTAGGTTGAGGTGGTATGTGAAGTGTGTATCATGGCAATTCATTAATGAAAGGAAAAGAGGTGGTGAAAGCTTTGTGTACAATGAAATGTGGCAAGGCTGCTGGAGTGGATGATGGTACAATTGAATTTCTTTAAAAGGAGGTGACTTGGTTGTTGAATGGTTAGTTAAGATTTTCGATGTGAGTATGGATTATAGTGAGGTAACCATGTTTTGGTGGCATGCCTGTACTATGTCACTGAATAAAAGTAAGGGGAACAAAGGTGAATGTTCAAACTACAGGAGTATGAGTTTGCTCAGTGTACTTGGTAGATTGTATGGAAGAGGAGTGACTAAAAGGGGGGTGGTATGCATAGAGAATCAGATTAGATAAGACTAATGTGGTTTCAGGGGATGTAAAGGATGTAAGTGTCAGGTTATTGCTTTGAAAAATGTGAGAAAAATTTACAGAAACAGAAGAGAAACCATTTAATACAGCTGACGGAAATGTTCTGTGGAAAGTGCTACGAATACAGAGTGTGAGAGTAAGGCTATTAGAAGCAGCATGGAGTTTTTATCAAGATGGTGAGGTGAGTGTGCGATTTGGTAGAAAGAAGGGTTAGTGGTTTCAAGTGAAGGTGGGTCTGTGGGAGAGGTGTGTGATGTCACCATGGCTCTTCTATCTATCTATGTATGGGGAGGTGAAGGCCATGAATGTAAGGGTCTTGGAGAAAAGAGTTGGGTTAGGGGGTGTTGGAAGACGAGTCAGTTGTTCGATGATGGTGCAGCACTAGTGGCAGATTCGAGTAAGTAACTGCAGAAGCTGATGTCTGATTTTGGGAGAGTGCATGAAAGGAGAAGTTGAGAGTCAATGTGAATAAAAACAAGGTTATTAGGTTTAGCAATGAAAAGAGACAGGTTATTTGGAATGAGAGTAAAAAATGGTGAGAACCTGGAGGAAGTGGAGTGTTTTAGATAACTGGGAGTGGATATGGCAGAAAATGGGGATGAAGTGAGGTGATGATGTATGATGGCTTCCGACAAACATATTTGTGGATGATACTGTGTTGTTTGCCGAGAGTGAAGAGTTACTGCAGAAGGTTGTAATTATGTTTTATGATATGTGTATGTGTAGGTGACTGAAAGTTAATTCAAGTAAAAGTAACGTAATGATATTTGAAAGGAAAAAGAGTGAAAATAAAAATTTTGCAAAGCCCTATAGAACGAGAGAAGAAAGTGTACTAAACTGTGTTATAGATATAGGGGGGGGAGAAAGACTGTAAGAGGCAAGAGCATCTAAGTATTTGGGAGCCATCCAGCATATATCTGGTGATATGGAAGAGGAGATAAGGGAGAGAGCAGTCCAGGGTAGAAGAATAATTGGCTCTCTTAAGAGAATTAAGTGACATGGAAGAAGAAATAAGGGAGAGAGCAGTCCTGGGTGTAGAGTAATTGGGTCTCTTAAGAGAATAATAAAGGGTACAGGTGTAAATATGGAAGTGAAGAAAGAATTAAGGGACAGTATAGGCCTGCCATCTCTGACCTATGCAGCCGAAACATGGATATGGTATGAGTCACACAGGTCAAGAATCCTGGCTGTGGAAACTATCTGAGATGAGCATGTGGTGACTAGCTGGAATGAAGTAAAGAGCAAATGAGAGATCTGGTATGGCATGGAATACAGAGGGAATGAATTACGGAAAGATAGGGTGGATGAAATATAATACTTTGAGGTGGTCTGGGCATGTGGAAAGAATCCAGGACAGGTTAGTTTCAAAGAAAGTGTATGATAGTACAATTAAAGAGGTTAGTGCGAGAGGAAGACCAGATGGTACAGTAGACCTGTCTGTGCTGTATGGATGCAATGAGTGGACCAGATGAAAATGTAAACAATAGGGTGAATGTGTTGAAAATTAAATTTCTTAAGACAATATATGGAGTGAGGAGGGTTGATCGAATAATAAATGATAGGGTAAGAGAGAAGTGTGGTAGCAAGAGGAGTAATGTATCAGAGAGCTAAAGAGGGTGTACTGAAATGGTTTGCACATATGGAGAGGATGACTGAGAGTTTACATATGAGAAATTGATGAGAAAAAGGGAAAAATGAGGAGGAGGTGGAAGGGTGGAGCAAAAGATGTTTTAAAGTCTTGGGGCATGAACATGCAGGAGGGTGCAAGGCATGCAAGGGACAGAAAGAATTGGAGCAGTGTGGTTTACAGAAGACGACATGCTGTCAATGGGTCAAACAAAAGCATGTGAAGCAGTCAAGTAAATCATATTACTTGAATCATTTATATATAGCACATTATGAGCCCACAAACAAGATTTGTCATGAGGGGTGGCGAGTGTCATTCAGCAGAAATCACTGCCTAATGCAGTTATGGATGAAATACACATTTGTACTACTGATATGGATGAAACAGTGCCCATATCTTACCTGTTATGGTAAAAATGCAACAACATCCTCAATCAAACTGGTAAGTGTAGTTGGTAAACATGTTACATCATCTGCTGGTGGTCCTAGTGGTGCCCAGTCATCAACTAAAACCTCTGATTCATGTTAATAATACTTTTGAATGCTAATTTCAAGACAATAAGACCTTAGAACAGAACGATAATGCAGGTCCTGTACAGATGCTAAAACACATCTGAACTTTGATGGAACAAGTGGTCTACCAGATGGAGTCATAATCATCTTCCTCAATAAGATATAACAGAAATGGCAAAACCAGTAACTTTTTTGATGAGGTACAGTCTGGACAAAAGCAAAGTTAATGACATTCACAAAATAGCACATTTAACACCAATATGCAGAGGAGAACCAAGCTAGTACCTAAACTGAACAGGCAATTAAGCTTCAATTCACATGTTATAAAGTCTTTGAAAGGAACAAAAGGTCACATCTGATCAGGAACAATTACATAAAGAAAGACAAACATGGACTTGTACCAGGAAAAGTATGCAAACCCAATTAATAGCAACAGGTGAAACAAATAGCAAAGAAAATAATGAGAAAATAAAGAATGCAGATACAGAAATAATGAAATCCTATTACAGAGAACAGAAAATGAATGAAGAGATTTATACGAATTATGGAACAGAACCCAAAATTACTATTCACATACACAAACAAAGCAAAAATAGAAACTGTACCCTTTAAAGTGGGAGAAATGTATGAAGGCTACATGGAAATTTGATGAATGTTAATTGAATACCACAAATATATTTTCAGCTTAAAAGCTATGAGAAATCAAGTGAAGATTTGCTTAACCAGCAAAATGAAAGCATACTCATAAATATGAAGGTACTGTATAATATAATTAAGTGACTAATTGGCTCTGAAAGAATTCAACCATGGTACCTCCATGCTGGCACCAACACCACCTATTGGTAAAACACCTGAGTGAGTCCTCCAAGGAAAATGAGATAAAAGCCATAAAATTCAAACTGAATATCTAAGTTTCTATGTTGACTTTTCTGTACTGAGAAATGGATTACCAAGTATTTTTTCTTGTTTTTGATAACAAGTGCAGTTTTGTCTCATATTTCGTGACCAACAAGTAATGTGATCTTTGTAGAATAGTTTTGGTCTTAGTTGTTGTAACAAAAGGACTAGGGGGTGTGGTGTGATAATGATGATCCTTCTTTGTTCTTCGCACTTTGTCATCTTTTATATCATCAGGTCGTCTGTTTAACTTTTCTGCAGACTTACTGGCCATGCATTACAACCACACACGAATATTATTTTTTGGGGAAGAAAAAACAAATACCCTGAAAAGTTAGTTTAAAAAATTTGATGGTTACACAGGTACATACTGTATTTTACAGTAATGAGCTAATCATTGGATTTGCATACATTTTCCTGGTACAGATATATGTTGGCCTTTGTTTAAGTAGCTGTTCTTGGTCAGATGTATCCTTTTATCACTTTCAAAGAGCTGTATTACATGTGAAGTCAAGCTAAATGGTCTGTTCAGCTTAGGCATTAGCTTGGATCCTCCTCTGCATACTGGTGTTACATATGCCATTTTGTGAATGTCAGCAACTTTGCTTTTGTCCAGACTGCCTCATCAACAGAGTTACCGGCTTTGCTATTGCTCTTTCTGTCTTCTTGAGGAATATGAATTTGATTCCATCTGGTGCTGCAGCTGAATTTACTCAAGAGCTGATCAATCCCCCTTATCATTATCATTCAATGTCTCATGTCTGTTTTCAATGTGCTAGTTAAGCAATTCAATGAATATCTCTTTGTATTTTGAGCAGACAACTGATTTGTATTGTTCAATTAACATTTTGCAATTTTCTTAGTCATAACTTTCATGTTTTTCTCCCACTTTCTAGAGTACGTTATCCAATTTCTTTTCTGCTTTTTTCCTGTATATACCAAACAAGTCTGGATTCCTTTCCATGTTTTATATATTCCACTTTCACTCATATTTTGTTCTTTTCTATGGGGTTTCATTATTTCTGCATCTGCATTCTTTATTTTCTCATTATGCTCTTTGATTTTTGCTTGTCTCGTTGCTGAGCTTTTCTTTTTTTTTCCTGGATCTTCTACTGAACCACCATTTTCTGTTTCTTGGTACATTTGCCTGCAGAACCTGTGCTCTGCTCCTGGATAACAGTCTCATAAATGTGGTACCTTTGCAGTCCCTTTTTCTATTTCCCTCCATCCTTCAAAACCAGGAGAGAAGAGAAAGGGGAGTGGGGACAGATACATCATCCAGCCAGAGCATAAGAGTTGGATAAGGTGTTTGTGTTAATACTCCCACACATTATATATTTGAAACAGTGCTCAACATATCACTAATCATGTAAGCATTAAAGCAGTTTCCAATGTCTCATAAAATAGATACTAATCCTAAATAGATATAAAATAATCAGTTAACGATTGTTATGCAATGTATGTAACAGTTATTTTGTTGTAATAACAATTCTATTATTAGTGAACCAAAAACAATCATGATTATTTCTTATTACTATAAGCCTTTTTATAAGATATGGGGTAATTTAGGGTAAACTGGAAATAACTGACAGCTCGTACAGTAGTGATATAACGCGGATGGCCCAAAGATATTATGTGTTTTTATTTTACTATTGCAAGAAGAGTTCCTTTACTTACCTGAATAAATCATGGACTACAACAAAATAACTACTGCATACACAGCACAATCTAACAATTGTTCATAAACTGTCTCTTTTATCTATTCAAAATTATTAGAGTACATCATGTGCTGCACTGGACATTGAAGTAATGCATATGTGACAACACTATATGGAGCAGTTTCAAATATAATAGATAACTTGTAGGAGTATTTACACACACACTTACACACACGCATACTATATGATATCCACTTGTCTGTCAAACTGAATGGATGGTGTACTCCTGCACTATCTCTCCATTCCCTGGAATTGAGTGAGGGGGATAGAAAGAGGGACTATGACTACCACTTTTACAAAATTACTACCCAGTGGAATGGACTTTCTGTATGAAACTGTACCTTCCATTTTCAACTCTCATTTTGTTTGTAGATCAGATCACATTTCTGCTTTTAGACAAAAGAAGAAACTTTTGAAAAAATGAACAAGATGCATGCAAAATTTATGGATTCAGATGAAGCATATGTTTAAGTGGCAGCTGTTCAGAATTTTTTTATGGATGTAATTCATGTGTGCAAGTTGTGATGTTTTGACCAAGTGGTTTTAAGTATATATGGGAGAACATGTAGGGTGTGTGATGTGACCATGGTTATTCAGTGTTTTTTGGTAGGGCATAGCATGAGATGAGAACAAGGTTGTGTGACTGTGGTGTAATGACCACTGAGAAACAGAACAGAAGCCAATGCAGTTGCTGTTTGCATATGACACAGTGCTGTTAGCCAAATCAGAAAAAGAGGTAGACAGCATAGTAGCCTGGTTCAATGACATAAATTGGAGGAAGATGCTGAAAGTGAATGCAAATAAAAGGAAGACAAAGTTTTTGAAAAGGGAAGGGAGGTCAAACTGCATGATAAGTTTGCATAGGGAGGAACTGGAAATCAAGGATGAATCTAATACCTGGGAGTAAAGATTCATCTGATGGTAGCTGAAGGGAGAGAGAGAGACATGCAAGAAAGAAAAACTGATGGAGCACTAAAAGCTCGGAGGGGAAAAAATTAAGAAGTTTGCACAGATACAATACTTGTCCCAGTGCTAATGTGTGACTGTAATACCCAGCTGTATATCAGTAAAAAAAGGTATAAAGGTAAAAAGACAGGAGTGGCCGAGATAGATACTTTGCAAAGTATAGATGGACATGGGCCACATATACAGTGAGGGTGTGCATGATCTTAAAATCATCTTTAACACCTGAAGAAAAAGTTACAAAGGTTTTGCAGTTGATAGGTGTAGCTTAACACTGACAGTCTTAATAACCCTGGTAGCTGACAAGCCTAATGCCAAAACCATATTTGGAATTAGAAGACAGAATCAGAGCTGAATACACCTACTGAGGACCCACATGCTAAAGTCTGCCTAAGGAAGCATTTTTTCCCTAAATAATCATATGATCATGGGCTAATTCTGGATGGTGCAAGATCTCTTCAACAGGTGTGCATGTTGGCATTACATGAGGAAAATAACCCAGTTGGCAGGTTTGGCAATATTGTAGTGCATAAAAACATAAATG
>JAUUDW010072291.1:2246-16205 GCA_032361385.1 Panulirus guttatus
GCTTTTGTACATTAGCCTTATGAAGAACTTCTCTATAAGGCAAAGCAAAGTCATATAGTCAGAGCCCTGTGCAGGTTGTCACTTGCACACTAATAAATACCAAATTCATACCACATGCTCAAAGTGTTGCCTAAGGAAGCAGAGAGTCTGGTCATCAGCTGATTCTACAGCCATTAAGAACACACGAGCACTTTCTACATACACTGCACTGGGAACAAACTTTAGTTCAACATATAGAGTTCCTTCATGATGATGGAAAATACAGAATTTCCCAGGGAAGAGGAATCTTAATGTGCTTGGCAAAAGTGAGTGTATGCAACTGGACCTTCAAATCTTTAAGTTTGTAAAATCATAACTCAAGAATTAGCTACCACAACCCTTACAAGTATGTGCCACCAATGTGTACATTCTGTATAACTACTTTTTTCTAAATCTACCACTGATGATTTTTACTGTGCAAAGTGTTCTCAGATTCTTTATGTATACTTTTGTGAATGCTTTGGAAGGAATACCTGCTTAAGCATCTTAGATATTAATTCTTTGCATTCTGATAACTGGATTATAACTGTGCAGTCTGCTATCTGATTGAAGTACCATTCATGTCATTCAACAGAAATTAAGTTTCATTCATACAATCATGTTGTTTATCCATCCTTAAAATTTCAGTGGACATCATACAACACAGCAATAATTAGTAGGACTTTGCAATGACTACTGTCGTGAATACACAATGTAGCATCTTGGTATATGTCCATAACAGATGCATATACTTAATGTTTAGACTCAGCTACTCAATCTAAGTCAAAGAACTCGGCACTTGAATCATTTGTTTTCTGTGGCTCATTTCCTTCACCAACCATAACATGGTTTTCGGTAGGACCCGCATCTTTTTCACTCGCACCTTTAACATTTTTAGGCACGTCTTTGGTTTGTGTTTTTGTCTTAAGCCACTGTTCCTGCTTATTCATATAATCCTTTTTACTCATACCCTCTTCAATCTCTTCTATCTGAGAGCTATCAAACAAGTCAGAGTCTTCACTAGTGGCATCCTGATTCTTCCTAGTCCTGCTGATTGTTTTAGTGAACTTTAGTGGTAAACTCTGATTTAATTCATCAGAGTCCACAAGCTCTAGACGTCGAAGATATGACTTTGTGTAGGGCCTGCGATACGTGAAGCTATGGTTGTAGGGGAAGTAGGAAGGCCGATATCTGTGGTGAGAGTAAAGCGGCCGGGAGAGATAACGGCAGGTCCAGCAGTGAGAGTAACTAGAGCAGAGTTAGCACCAACACCTACATCTAGACCTAAACAGGTACCGTTCATGTCTGAAACATAAATGAGTGTTATAGGAATCACAATATGTCAATCTCTGAACAGTATGTATTTTTCACTTAGGTATTATTGCTGCATAATGTTAGTTGAGAATATAAATTAAGCACAGAATTAATAAATTTTGTACAAGCTGACTTCTTTTAGGTGACAGGTTCATTATAACCCTCCAAAAATCTTATGAAATAAACTGTCTCTTCAACTTAAACTAAACTCCACTCACCTAAATTATGGATCACTAAAAAAACAGAAATATTTACAGTATGTGCATGATGCTAAACTACTTTCCAAACTTTGAAAATTTCAGACATGCTTGTAAGTAGAATAATCAGTACTTCTATCCTTTAATGGAATTTGTAAATTTATAGTCTGCACTTAAAAGCAATAGCACTGCTTGAACACCCTGTGCTAATTAAATGTCTGTTAAGTTTTCTGTATCATTAAAGGAATATCAATTACTACAACAGAACAGAACTTCAAGGAGAAGAGTGAGGTGTACAACCTTTTCCAAACTGAAAACTAAATTCACTGAAAGATTTTGGTAAAGCAAATTTAGTTAGAAAATGAAAAAAGAGAGATAATAAAAGGTGATACAGAAGAAAATACTAAAAACAGGGTATATGCATCTTGACCTGATAAGAAAAACCAAAATGCTGGAATTCACAATTCTATTGATACTTGGGACTAATCTGCAAACAACGTGGTAAGAGTCTGTTAAAAATTTAGGTACCAGTAAAGCAGAGAAGATGCCATTTTGCTTTTGTCACTCTTTGACTTGCAATAGAAAAGCTAGTTAGAAACTGATGTTATTGAATATTATAATAGTAACTTTTAATATATTGGTATATGCTTCTCTGATGCAAAATAACTTTTCATTCTTCATTATGTGCAGTGGAACAAATAGCAAAGATCCCTTCATAAAATTAAAAACAAAAATTTAACCAAATTAAAAAAGACTTCCTGTACAATCTAAATTGACGAAGCAAAATCAAATTGATATATACTTTCAGCCAGAGGTATGTTTAAGTTCAGAGAGTAAAAGGGCTATGTAAACTTGGGAAATATTAAAGAAAAGATGATGCTATTTTCCATTGCTGTCCCAGTTTCTCACTGTAGCTGATTTTTTGTTCATCTGCATTAACAGGGATGCCTGAAGGTAATGCAGTATTACCATTTATAATGTCTTAAAGGAAAAGGATGTCTCAGGTAACTCCGAGAAGAAGTTTAGATTTCTTATTGACTACCAAAGACAACTCTATTATAACATACAGTGTGTCTGGTACAGAAATTAACATATCCAAAAATTTGTCTAAGAGAAGTGAATCTAACTCTTGCTCCAGAAGGAAGGGCAGAATGGATTATTAAACAGAAAATGCATTGCATACTTATTCTTAACAGAAAACTGAAATCCTTAGAAAATGAAATTTGGGCAGTTTAGCATTATATGCAGTTGATTAACCGAGGGAAAATGAAAAAATGATAAAGTACCTGAACTATAGTATTGATGTTTATTTTGATGTAAAACAAGGAACGTACATGTATTAACTATAGTACGTAACTCACTACAGGTAAACAGAAAGGAATATCATGCATAAGTAGAAAGGAAATTGATAAGCTTTATAACATATGGCAGAAATCTGCATTTCTGTGAAACTGACAACAGCATTCTGAGGAATAGTAGCAGTTAAATCTGACATGTTATGGAAAAAAATTAAATATCAGCAAAATATTATAAGATCATTTTATCACTTCTGCAGATAGGGGGTGGGAAGGCCATGATGGACAAGCATTACTAAGTTTTATTAAACAAGCATAATATTTTTGTAGGCAGACCGGCTAGCCTCTATAAGTCCTTCATAGAGGGAATGGTTTTTCTTCAATCACATTCTTTTCCTTGGCTTCATTTAGAATGCAACCTGTTTCATCCATTGTCTTGTCTCCCACATTACAAGTGAAACTTCAGATTGTTTTTCCCCCATCCCTCAGTTAATCATCATTGTTGCTCTTTCTTTTTTTCTGTTACCTAATTTTTTTCTGACTTGTATTAATCATGTGAGGCTATCTCATTTTTATAACGTGTTTTTTAGTTTGAGGCTACCCTCATCTTTCACACATTTGTGAGTATGAGACTACCTAAATTTCTTAAACGTTTCTTAGTGTGAGTCTATCCTTATTTTTCACGTTTTTTTATTGTGAGGTTACTCTCATTTACCACATCAGCTCTTAGTATGAGGCTACCCTCTTTTTTCACATCAGTTCTTGGTGTAAGGCTAACCTCATTGCCTAACCTCATTTTTCACATCCGTTATTAGAGTAAGGCTACCCTCATTTTCTTATACCCGTTTCCTAGTGGAAGCAAGTAGCAACACCTTTTGTTTAAAAGAGTCAAGCTAACGAGCCGTATATTGCTGCAAAAGCGTAAGATCTGTTGATATATCCTCAATACGTGAAATTATGGAAATGATTTATCACTAGAAAGTTTTATGAGAATTTGATATTTGCTATCTAGTCCATTAAGTGCTTGTGGTAATGGACAAGAGTCAATAGTGGCGACTCATATTTTCAAATGGCCCGCCTCCATACGT
This sequence comes from Panulirus guttatus, assembly GCA_032361385.1. Classification (NCBI taxonomy): domain Eukaryota; kingdom Metazoa; phylum Arthropoda; class Malacostraca; order Decapoda; family Palinuridae; genus Panulirus; species Panulirus guttatus. The sequence continues at coordinate 6,159 of JAUUDW010072291.1, forward strand.
CACAATAAGAACTGGAGTTTTATTACATCATAATTTAAACTAGCCATTAAGTTTCGTGGATCATTAAAGGAATATCAGTTACTACAACAGTGCAGAGCTTCAAGGAAAAAATGATGTTTAACTTTTTCCTAACTGAAAACTAAAGTCCTTGAAAAAAAGATCTGGTAATTTCGGTAAAGCAAACTTATTTAGAAAAAAAGAAAGACAAGGAAAAGTGATACAAGAGAAAATTGCATTTTTAGGCGTCTCATTGGAATCACGCGCACGTGGGCAAAGGGGCTTGACTTCCAGTTCCATCGTGACTGGTGTTGTGTTTGACCTACGGACAACCATTTTTTTCTATCGTTCTTTATCGGTGAGACTCATTGACATCCATCAAATTATGGCTGGTGATGATACTGATGTTGTTCAGATATAAGTGAAGGTGAATTTGAGGTATGGAATGATCAAGAAAGTGATGGACGGGTTGGGGAAGATCAAAAAAGTGTGAAGGTACTAGTGAGAAAAGTGTAACGACCCTCCAGGTACTGTCGCAAGCGGAAGTACGATGACGAATATAACACACTCACACCTTCTTGTACATATTGTAATAGGTGAGTACAGACTTCATTACATGTCGTATATCACTTGGTACTTTGTGGATGGTGAGTAGCATAAATTTAGATAGGGTTTGTACGTGTGATCTGACGTAACGCTAGTTCATCATGTCATTATCACAATTCAGTTTCAAAGTTATCTGATTTTTGTAGGGTCTTTCCCAACTAAATTACGCAGCAGTTTAGCAAGAAAAATAAGGGAAATGAAGCATTTTTTTTTCCTACAGCTTAAAAGTAGAAAGTGGTGTCCAACAAAAATCCCACCGATTCCTTTCTTATGTACTTCTTACTGCATAGCTTTTCAAAAGCCATTAATGTATCATCAGGCTGTAATTTCTGATGATTCCAATGGTACCAAATACTGGTGGAATTTGGGGCAAACGAGATAAAAATTCTGTGAACACTTGTCAAAATGCCCATTGCCACTGTGGTGCTTTAACAGCGAGCCCACCACACTCTATATAGGCGAGGAGAGAAGTGCAGGAAAACGCTGCCATATAGAATCGGTACATATTAGACTTCAAATAGCAATGATAATTTAGCTGTAAGAAGCTACTTCTTTGCTTTGAGTGATAAAAATAGCACCAATAGTACTGCGAAGTGCTGCACAACTCCCTGTAATCCTGAATTCTGTAGGCTTTCTCAAGTACAGATAACCTATCTGTCTGGGTAGAAGGGGCAGTCTGGAGGTAATCGTGTGGTATTTATTTAATAAACTGACATTTACATTTTCACTTACCCGTAAAGCCACAGCGAGGGAAAGGTTTTATTACTGAAACGAGCTGCAATTTGATTTACATCAACAGTGGTGTAAACACAGACAAAAGAAAAGTAACCTATCAAAGTAATATTAATACTAAAAACCGTAAAGCAAACTGATGTATTCTTCCTTCCTGTAATTTGGCCGAGTTTTGTGATATACAAAATACGAATGACATTTGAATGCAGAATTTCTTGATTAAAAGTAACTTTTGAAATTCCCTTATAGTAGTAAACTACAGAACATAGGTGTGTATTCTGAACAACCTATCACCCACTATTGTAATAAAAAAATAGAAAAAGTACACTTTAATACTGGTTCAAATTCGACTATAAACTTACAAATTCTTTACTTGGTACGCTGGTCATGGCGAAAGCTTGTGCATCATTCAAAACATCGCTGTTAGAGAATACTTTGCTGCTGTGTCTTCTACTGTACTGAAGGAATGTGTTGCATACTTCAAAAGTACTAGTGTGTGTGTGTAGTGCAACTTGCAGGTGCATACCACAAGATCACAAGCTCAGGCTGTACCTAACAAGCAGCCGTGGAAGAATTTGACAAGACGCATTAACATTCAACGTGCACTCTGCATGCCCAGTGCACTGTGGTGTAACTAAGGTGATATTTTTTTTAATGGACCCTGATCCTAGAACTCCCCACTGAAGGGCAACTTCATCAAGCAGCCAATTAGGACGCTCGCCTCAACTGTGTAGACCAGTAAGACGGGTGCCACTACAGCCCTTGAGTGCAGGCCTTGTTAAGCTCCCTCAAGAGTGGCTCCTAAATTTTGGGTACATGATGCTACTAGGACCTGGGGGTAGCTGGGGCGCTCCAGTGACCACATCATACAGGCGAGCCATGCCCCAACCTCACCACCACTACCATGGTGCCTTCACCACAAGCATGCCACTACCACCACCACCACGACCGTGCCCTTATCCCCGATGACAGTGTTGCCGTGAGAACTACCGTGATAGTACCTCAGTAATACCACATATGTCACCACCACTGATACGACAGCACCACAGATATGCCACCCACACATCTGATGCCCTCACCAGTTCCTAGATGTCATCAGTAGAATCAGATCATCGCAATATGGTATTATCATAAGTCATGTCTTCATCCTAGCTGTGAAGTCGTAACCAAAACTATTTCCTTCACAATATTAATTTCATGTCTACTAAAGTTAGTATAATTAGTTTATTTTCACTACAACTATGATGTCATCATGACATTGACAATATCACCACAAAAATGTCATCATCTTTTCAAGACAAGATAAAGTGACAATATCACCACAATGTCATCTTTTCAAGACATGATCACCACTACCATGAAATCAAAACTGACTTCATTACTGACACCATGTGACTGCGAAATCCCTTACAACTCTACCGCTGTGACATCATCATTACCATGATATCCCATGATAATTGATTCCATGCCATGACTTTACCACAGTCACAAGATCATCCCAAAACATCACCAGTACCACAAACTTACCATACTCATGACATTACTAATATGTTGTATCAACACTACAGTCTGGATGTTAAATATTATAAAGTCACTGTAACATGTTATTAACACACCATGAGTTCAGTATAATCATGTCAGCTACAGACGAAGCATTGGTACAGGGAGGGAGTCTAAGATTGCTCTTGTCTTCTGAACCTATTGAGGTTGCAGTAACATAAAGTGTTGTTGTATATGTTTGCTCCAGCTTCTGATGGTTTTAAAACGTATTTTACTCTTTTATGCTGAAAGCTCTAGTCATGGGCGAAGTCGTTAACGAAGTCAGGCCTTGAATGAGACAGGAATATAAGTGCTAAAGATAAGATAGAAGTAGGATTATAAGAATATATGTTTAAGAGTTTTTGAGGTGGAAAACTTTCTTCAGGGTAGGTCGTAGCTGTTAAGAAAGGCATGAGGAGTTACAGTGTTCCAAAGATGACTGTGTAGAGAAATAACCGGATATCAAAAGGGCCCACGCTTGAGTTGCCAACAGACATATAGTAATAGTGTGACCTAGTGGCGTGCTGGATCTACGCAGTCTTGCTAAAAGTGGGGCACATTGGTTGAGTTTTCATATACGAAAAAGAGGGACAGAGAACCATTAGTTCGAAGGGAAAAGTGGATCATGTTCTGAGGTCAGAAAATACTGACTGCTTTAGATTCGCCTCTGTCAGGCCGCAGCCATTCTAGATATGAAAGCACTAGTACCCCACACAAGTATATGAATCCTTTGTACAATTTGAATAACTGTTTAGAAAAAACGTGTTCAGCATTTAAACAGGATTTCTAACTGCATAGAGGCAAAGCGCCACTAGTGTAACTAATGTGGAAAACGCAACACTATGGGGAAAAAATTACGCATACCTATACATTAAACATATATGTGATATGTTTACGCCTCTCAGTGGTAATAAATTACTGCAATTGCCAAAATCAATGTTTTTTTTCTTTTGTTTGGTGGATATTGTCAATTTTTATGAATATTGTAGACTCTAGCGGCTGTTACAACTCTTGATGCGTATTATGAGTATTAAAGTTTGAAATGCGCCCTGGTTGTCAAGGAATCTTAAGGTAACTTTATAACTTCTTTTGCAAATTCCGGTCATTTTTAACGAAGTTCATCACTTTTCTCCAAATGAGAATTTTAACACAAAATTTTATCCCGATCATAGGAGCGGTAATTAAGATTTTTTTTCTGATTGTATGCATTACTCAGTGTATCTTAAACACTTCTCTGTGTATAATCAATCGTTGATATGTACCAGTACACATTTTTCAATGGTGATGAATGCCACACTGATCTTCAAGTGTTCTATGCATCGAATAATAGTACCCTGCACAATTCATCTTTGTACAGAAACACCTCAAAACATTTACACAAACTTCTTTGGGCAACAGACCTGCTTAGGTCTGAAGCCTTTGGTAGTCCACATCACCACAATTGTGAAGTATGGCATCACCATAGCTAGCCTTTGCACTCTTTTTAGGATCGCAATTCCCATCATATGAAAATACGTATCCCCTCATTTGTTTCTGCAGAGGTTGTGATGAAAATGTTTGTCCTTGTGTTGCTTCAAGAACAGCCAAGCGACTGAAGCAACACACTGTACTGTGTATGCCATTCCAAGCCCCTGAATTCTTGCTTGCAGTTCAGATGCTGGATCTTAGTGGTTCACGCAAAAGTGAGAGTGTGAACTTTGTGGCGTGTTCCATGCCGTGTCGTGTGCGGAGAGGCATGCAGTATGACTAAGCTGGGCAGCAACCCCTTCACGGGGCCGTGACCTTGATGGTGGGTGCAACACAGACGTTGTGTTTGCACAGCTTAATGGGGTTACATTTATATAGGCACGGCCACCGTGGACTTCACTTCGGCCTCCAGCTTAATCGAAGATTCCCTCTCTGGGAACGTCACCAGCAGTGGTCTCACTTTGCGTCTTCCCGCACCGTCGTAATGTGAGTCTGATGACCGGCTTTCCTGCAGAAACGCCACGAAACCCCCTATTTCGACACTTACACCAGCAGCACCAGTAGTAGCAGCTTTTTCTAGTGTCCAGCACTACACACTCCTCCGTTCTACCCATGATCCCACTACTGCAACACAAGCAACTCATCTTGTAGTCCCACATCTGTGTGTAGTTAATATAGTTATTGTGTTACCTGCTTCTGCCGCCTATCTGGTCCCACTTTGTAATGAGTCTGATGGCCTAAGCTTATGGTACGCTACAAGACATAAACTTCCTAACTTAACCCGACAAGACAGAGACCCCTTACTTAACCCATCTTTACTGAGGATTAAGTTCTCTTATGTGAGGAAGCGTCTTTTAAATGTTCCAGTACCACACAGCCATGAACATTAACAAAACGAGCTGATCAAGCAAAGCTTCCATTATGCAGAATGGGTAACCTGACCACTACTAGTGACCCTCAGAAGGAAAATAGAATTGTTTAGATGCCTTATATGATCTCCCGCTGACCACAGTTTATGAGGACTCTCCTACAGACCAGTGCGATTTTACAAATCGATATGTTATAGTACTTGATGGAGATATAACAGCTCTTTTAACATCCGACAAAAATCTGTATATAAGTGGTCGTAAGAAAGAGTGAATAAGCTGCCACTATGTACACAAATGTTTAAAAACAGTTGTGTGGAACAGGTAAGCACAGCAAATTATAGCAATACTTAAAGGGGCTGTGCTGAGAATGATAATGCATGCCCGAGCCCCTCCATACAGATGCAAACTGGACTTCAGTAACCTGTGGGAACGATCTAGGCAAAACGATAGTGAGAGAGGGATGCTGTCCATGTCATCGACACTTACTCCTGTGAAATCTCACTTACCACCCACAGGATCAATCCCTACCTATGACTCAGTAAATCTGCAGTTCCGTTTACAGTGTGGTATGATAAGAGGGACCACAGTCTTTGTTCACTTCCTTCTGGCTGACATCACACATCATACCATTATTCTTTCTGTTACGGCATTAGATATATCATAATACTACTTGTAACATCCCAGGAAGCATATTTAAAACAAGCACAAAAATACTTGACAACCAGTTTCAGTGGGTTGTTTACCCACTGATAAAAGGACAACCCAGATGGCAAAACATCTTGGAAATCCGAGGGTCGTGACAACACATGCCACAGGAGGGACACGCCATGGACAAGTGGTGGGCAAGGTGTGGTGGGCAGCGACTGGTAGTGACCGGTGGGTGGGTTGGGAGGTGTGTGGGTGGGCAGGCTAGCGTTGGGCGTGGTCACGGGCAGAGTAGTACCGGGCGGGGCGAGGGTAGCGTGGGAGGTAGTGGTAGTCAGGGTAGCACAGTGGACACTCCTCCCAGGGGTAGTAGTGTGGGTGGTAATACCTGGAAAATAAAGTTGATATATTACCCCCTGCTATGATATATAAAGCGAATTATTTGCAAAATAGCGAGGGAAAAGAGTTACAAAACAGTTGAAGTGAGTGATTTACAGTTCTCTTGTGATTCACTTCTGACGTTTTTTACTTCATTGTGGAACAGGGTAATCAATTCATCCCTAGCTGAAGGCGGTAAAGTCAACATCCTCGTCTCACACTGTCGTGACCAGTGAAGCAGTTTGCTGAACCTACACTGACCTCCTGGGAATGTACAGGTCGTCGTACAAGTCGTCATCAGAGTCGTAGTACCGGCGGCGGAAGCTGGGCGTGAGGGGTCGCCTGTAGGAGTACAGGACGTTATAAGATCACTTAGCGATAGTAGACTGGAGGACACTATCTATAGTGGAATGGCAGAACTGTGTTAATATAATCCAACTATTTTCTTTTCTTACGTGAACTGCTAAATTCTGAACATCATCAGTATACCAATCTCTAACCTCCCTTGCTGATGCTTTGCCTAACCCAATACAAGTATATTCCAGTATTTCTCCATTCCCATAATTTACTCTCACTTCATATACCGTACCTCATGTTCTCTCGGTTCCTTCTCTTATTGACCTCTTCTGCGTCATTCTCCATCTACCTCCTCTCGTGTTAACTCACCGTGGTTTACCGTCTATATACATATACATACTTGAGGCCACAGTGACGCCATCACTCGCATGAGTGAATGTGTCACGCTATGGTAAACTAAACTCTGATGGGAGGATGGTCTCTCTCATCCTAGCACGTTATTTCTCTTTCTTGCTGTTGATCTTCTCTTTAGTGATCTCTTCACTACCTGTCACAGCTCATACCAGTACAACAAACCTTTCTACCTTTTTCTACCTCACCATCCACCTCTCGCTCCGGCATAACAACAGACTCTCAAGATGCAAACTGATGAAGATTGGCACATTGAAGACGGGCTAGGCTACTACGCCTCTCAACTCTCTGGTTGGCAACAGTAGGAATCCTCCTGTGAGAGGGACTCGGTCCTTACCACTATAAAACTACGTTGGGATAACTGTCGAGGAAATATTGTATGAACTTGTGAATGTCAAAATTCCATGTCAACTGGGCTACGGTGTCACTTCAGAGTGTGGACCATTAATTTCGTTACCCCACTTAATAAGGTAACCAGATCTTACTGGCAGTCGTCCGAAACAAGGTTAACAATATTTGTACCTGAGTTGAAGAAGCTAAAGTTACGTGGAAAGTTTAGTGGTAGCGGACTCGCTCACACTAGAGCAAAGGATCAGAGAAGATAAAGCTACAGTTTTGGAATTCCTCAGAGGACTTGACGACGCTGGAATGGAACATTTCTTTGAGATGCGTAATAAGCCAATCACCCAGAGAGCATAACAGAAAACTGAACAAAAAAAGAATTAAAAAAAAAAGACAGGAAATACCTGTTACAGTAGGGGAGTGGTAGCTGAGGGTAGCAGGATAAGTGAGGAGTGTAAAAAATATGGAAAAGGGGATGAAGTTCAGGAGACTTTACGCACAAATAGGTAATTCTCTCTCTCTCTCTCTCTCTCTCTATCTCTCTCTCTCTCTCTTTCTCTTTCTCTGTTTGCCTCCGACTCTAGGTGGATACCTTCCTCCCCCTCCTCTCACTGCTCTTCCCTCACTCCAGTAAAACAAATCATCTATCTTTTGTTCATACGTTGAGTTTGTGATCTCAGATCCTCTTGCAATACAACCTGTATTACCGGGTGATGTATAAGACAAAGCGTCACCACTTCCCGCGAGACAGTTCATCACTACTGCTCACCAGGAATCAGGTCAACGCCACTTGAACTGACCTGTAGGACCTGGGACGTCGACGGGTCGGGGCTGGAGGTGCCGAGGCGTGGCTGGCGGGTGGCGACGGGGACCTGGAGTTAGATCTCGAATGGGACTTGGATTCGTTGTCCTCGTCGCCCGACAGGTCATCCTCGTCTTTCCTAAGACGGTCGGAGGTCAGGGTGGAGGTCATCTCAGGCTTGTCGGGTGGGGCAGAAGTCGGCCGACGCTGCGGGGACAGCGAGCGGGCCCGACGTGGTTCGCCGTGGTCATCTGCAACAGATAACTACGTCACACGAGAACTCCCCTTCAGGCGGTAACTACGCCACAGGGCAGGCATATCCTACCACAACCACGTCTTCCATTGGTACTGTATGACAACCACGCCACTCGAAAACCAACCACGGTTTCACATCACCTAAGCTAACCAACAAACACGCAACAACCACTTCATGCAACGCAAAGCTCACTTAACCACCACGTCAAATCACATCACTCTGATGTCACATGACGCAGAAACTGTCACACGACGCCCACAACACACGAAAACCCCGTCCCTGGACAATCACGCTACGGCCACGTTACATGGCAGTCACATCCCATTATAAGTCATTTCACTTGCCAGTAACATCGTGCTGTAGGCATGCCACATGACAGTCATACCCTGTTATAGTCTCGTCACTCAGCCGTCACATCATGTAATAACCAGTATGTATAAACCACACAATAAACAAACTATCAGTATCAGAAAGCAGTCACATAGGGATCCACCACTCGACCACTCAACACCTACTTTAAAAGCATCATCACTCACAGCTAAAACACGAGCTACAGAATCTGTTCAAATAAATGTCTCCCTTAATATAAGAAAATTAGTAACAGACTCAATAGAAAGACTTACAGAACACAGATGCTTTGCCATACAAACCATTACGCAAATGTTGGTCACTGACAGTCACAGACTTGCTCCAGAGGAATCATGTTCTTGGAGTCTCCTGGCAAGTTAGCCACCTGCTGCATGCTGCCTCCTGGGACAAGCGTCGCGTCCAGGGGCTCTGTGTCAGACTCGCCTCCTGACATAACATTACCCATTTCTTGCTCCCTACCTACGTCTCCGACAGGACTGGCAGGACTTTCTGGTCTCCGTGCAGACGAACACACATCAAGATGCGAAAACAGTGAACTGGTTGGCTGACATACCTCTACAGTTGTAGACAGGGTGGTGGTCACGCCTCTACCACGCACCAGCCACACTCACCAACACTCTACAGTAACAACAAATGGCTGACCATCATCAGTGCAGGTGCCCCGGGGTACTCCGGCCAGGGAGAGACAGAACTACCTTGCCCCAGTAAGGCACCAGTGTTAGCAAATATGTACGGAACAAACGTCACTCGAAATCCAGTGAAGATTATGTATGTTTGGTATGTTCAAATCTGCCCACCCGGTGAGTGTGTCCCGGTGCACTTGCGACAGGTTCCTCCCCCTCCCGTACCGTGAACAAACCCATCGATCTCGGCGAGGTAACGCTTCCGCGGCCGTAGTTCTCTGTGGGCGGGCTGTCGGAGGACCTTGAGGGCGGCGTGTGGGTAGTTGGCATGGTAGGCGTGGGTGTGCGAGCGCGGGCGTGCAGGGCGCGGGAAGTAGCGGTGGTAGGTGCGGCAGGTGGTGCAGGACTCGGCCCCATGCTCGCCGTCACAGTGCGGGCAACGTTCTAGAAGTGCCACCGTCAGCCTTTTAGTTCTCTACGCTAACACGGCTTAAACCTCAGCCTTACTGACTACTTAGTTCTCTAAGCTAATACGACTTAAACCTCAGCCTTGGTGACTACTTAGTTATCTACATTAACACGACTTAAACCTGAGCCTTACTAACTACTTAGTTCTCTACGCTAACACGGCTTAAACCTCAGCCTTACTGAATACTTAGTTCTCTACGCTAACAAGGCTTAAACCTCAGCCTTACTGAATACTTAGTTCCCTAC